>DWNE01000807.1:0-25454 GCA_018249875.1 Cecropterus toxeus | reverse complement strand
CATTACGTTCAGTTGAAATTTAAATGGAGGAAAATATGTTAAGGTACTTACTGCAGATCACTGTAAGTAATTTATTTTTTATTTTTTATATTAAGGAAGTAATAAACGTGCCTCATGTGATCACTGCCGTTCATGGACTTCTTCTTTATGATATTTTTTTATTCATATAGCCTATGTGACCTACATCACTCTGCAAACTGAAACAATTCTAATGTTGTCATATGTCACAATCCGGCAAGCCGTTTTAACTATAGTGCAAGCGAAAATAAAAATAAAATAGAATAACGCTTTCTACAATAGGATTTTCTCCTGTGTCGTGGGTGCCATGGATACACATATAGACGATTACACAAACACCCAGATCCAGAACAGAAATCTAAATTTGTTATTCAAATATCAGTCTGGTCGGGAATCGAACCCGGAACCAACTGCGCGTCAGATCGGTATAGTGACCGCTCCACCACGCGAGTCGTCAAAATATGTTTGTATGAATGTCCAAAGAAATTGACAGACAAACGAACATGTATATACACATATGTACGCTCGAAAAAGTTTAACGTTGTTCCTTCTGATGTAGTCAGGTACAAAGTAAACGCCTAATTGAAGTAAGAGATACTAATATAATGCCTTTGAATTATCTCAAAACCTAATCATACCTTTCCAGCCATATCAATGGTCACCACTCTCATAAAGCAAGAATAGATGTAAAACCCGCTGTACTGGGACTAGAAATGTTTCCACCTTTACAATATTTCTTAGTTACTCTCGTCTCTTCGTGTCCTTTCTAGCATAGGCAACACTAAATTTGAATTCAAAAACTAGATAAAGAATGCCACTCCCGCCCTGTTCGCTAATGACCCGATACGGACGCGATTTATGTCCGTCAGTGGGAGCTTTACATACATTTCAATATCGCACCTTCAGAGAAAGGATTCAGCTAATTAGCTAAGATTGTGAAGAAAGGTTTTTCTTAATTTAGTCTGGTTTATACACTTTAACCCAAAAAAACGAATAAATTAATTTTGGTATGTAAAGTATTGATAAAAAACAAAACATTGAACGGATCAAAATAAACTTATGATCTATTTGATAAAGATGTAAATATTAAAAAAAAATTTTTTCGACAATTACATTATCTCGGTATGTTAAGTTCTAAAATTTATCAAACTAACTTTTAAATGTTAACCCCGATTGTCCTCTAATTTTTAGTTTCCCGTTGTACGTACAAATAAACGAACAACCTTCATTATTTCCCTAAACTAAGGGTACGGCCCGGGGCCACCAAGTTAACAAACTCAGCTTAAACTCTGTTTAATGTATTAACCTCGTTTGGCTGACTTATCGCCGGGCAATTTATCCGCAGTTGCTCAACTCCGGGGAAAAAGCAATTGCTAAAAAGTTTAATAAAGTCACCGCCCCGAGACATACGCCACCTTTGTGATCTTTTGAAGGATGCAGGCCATTTTTTGTGAAACAGGATAGTTCTGGGTAATGGAGTTTTGTAATTATTCTCTGTTTTGCGTGTTTGAATTTTTATTTTAATATGTGGTTTCTTGTGTTTTTGTATATGTAGTGTGTATGATAAGACGTAGGTTATGATAAAAGGATTACTTAACTGCTGTATAAATACATATTAAAATTTTATTTTTAATTTATTTTTCCAATATAGATGTTTCATCTTTATATATCTAAGTTTTTTTAGTAATCGAACACTAAATAACACGTCGCTTACACTCCTTACTTTGATTCCGCTAATCGGAAGGTGCTTGCACCTAAATGTAAGCAAACGCCAAATCCAGAATAATTTATGTGTGATTTGCTTGGAAATCCAAACTTCATACTCTATTCCAGATGCCATATAAGAAAATTTATATAACTTTTAAAAATAAAACTGTCGTAACGTAACGTAACAGAATCATCCCTACAAACTTCTCGTATCTCATGATCCACTCACATCACAATATTAAAACGTAACTTCCAACTTTCGAGTTATCGCCCGGGCGCAGTATCAGTGCCGCGCGAATCAAGGGGGCAATTACCGAAGTTGTCGCATCACGGCGTGACAAATATCTGGTCTACTTTAACAAATACTCGCGATTTTTTCGCCGCCCGCTTTATCGGCGAGCCGCAGGGCGACCGACCCTTGGTACACAATTTTTCAGCACGATATACGAGTACCAACTGAGAGTCTTTAAAAAGTTTATCGTGGAACTTCGCACACCTTCCGTCGCGAATGATATATCGGCGCGCATTAATCTTCGTTGCGTTGTTAACCGTTAGTTTGCTCGGTGCTGCTCGCCTTTTTATTAAAATGATCAGTGAACAATCTGTCTAATAATTTCGAAATAAAATGTAAATAATTGTGTATATTTTTTTTATTCTTACGCGTGTTAGTATATTTTAAATGTTCTATATAATTGAGCAATGTTGGGCGCGGTTTGTTTTGGATGGGTGAGCGTTAGTAGGTGAATTTCAAGCTAGCTTCTGTGCTTAAAGGCACATAAATATATTCATTGTTATTATTTTAGACCAACCGTTACACCATAATGCTACAAGAATGGTGGTAGAACAGTAAGCACTAACCAATCTATTTCCTAGCATCTTGTTGAATATATTCCAGGATTTACCATTATCAATCGCGATGTTAAGTGCAAAAATCAAACATAGAACGGATTGCATTGAAATGAAGTCTGGTCTCAAGTTTTTGGACGTAACAAGTTAAATGTTGCTACTAGAAGTAAAAAAATACCTACTAAATAGTGTTTTTAATCCAAACACGGTATCTATTTTTATTTAATTCTCAAGCACTTAATAAAAAAAACATGTATAAAGATACACTCAATACTGTAAGCAATTTCTGCCAGCCAATCTTAATATGCGTCAAATTTCAGCGAAATCCAAGCAGTAGACTTGCGTGGAAGAGTAACACATGCACGAACTTTTGCCTTTATTATATTAGTATAAAAAATAATTTTGAAAATCGGTCCAGGAACGGCGGAGAAATCGGTGAACGTACAACCACCTCCTTTTCGAAGTCGGTTAAAAAAGTAAGATAATAAGAGTTCACCTAGAGTAAAACAATACTAGATAGCAATTATTTACGACGTATAGCACTTAGGCAAGCATATAAAAGCCTTTTGTCTTCACACACGAAAAAAGGTTTCTTTTCTTAAAATATAATAAATATTAGGGTTCTATACACAAATGGTAAAAACGGGACACTTTTACTATGACTCCGCTGTCCATCTGTCCGTCTATCCGACACCAGGCTGTATCTCATGAACCATGATAGCTGGTCTGTTGAAATTTGCAGAGGTGACGTATTTACGTCTAAAAACAGAATAATAAGACTGTTTTTTTTGCCATTTAATGCGCGAGTCTGACTCGTTTTTAGCCGGTTTTATTTATTAAATAATATTCCATTAATTTCCACACCTGTCAACATATAATAGACAATTTGAGGCGATACGGCAGTCGAGTTAGCGCCGGATATTGTGAATTTATCGCCGATGAATCGCCTTCGCGGTTCAACGGTCAGATAGGCTTTCATACTACGTGAACGGCGGTTAACGAGTTTGCAGTTTGTACTCTGTACAATCGAACACACCTCACTGCACATATAGATTTGTATCTGCTTTTTTTATTTTTTACTTTGTTAACCTTTATACTTTTATACTGTCTGTACTTTTAGACCCTTCGTCGTCAACCCATTATTGTCCCTGTACTGGGCATGGATCTTCTTTTAGATTGACAGAGTTTCAGACAATGGTCCATCGCACTGGTCATGTGTGTTTTTTAGAACTTGGCAGCGACTAGTGGCGGATTATAAAATATGAATTGAGATAGAGCAAAATATACTTTTAGACGTATCTTTACAACATATCGGACTTATATGAGATCAAAAAGTATTTGCAGGCCTATTTGGGATCTACTTTGTTAGTTAGTCTATGTACATAAGCAGCGCGACCCTTCTATTTACAGACTTTAAGCGCCACTTAAAAAAATGCAAATTTTGTAATTTTCCAACATATTCAAAATCTGCATACACCTACGTCGTTTACACTAATACGTAACACTTGAACTTGCGTACATTAACTCAACACAGTGACGATTACCTATTCAATTGATTGCGTAGTGCGTACCCTCCATTATCGGAACGTGCAAACGGGCCTGGCCATCTGATAGGGATGTGAACGCACCTTTAGGCCTCTGCCTTAGTGACGAGCGTAGGAATTATCGTAACTCTGAACAGTGTATTGTACTTTGAATTAGTAATTGTACTTAGTATAATGATAAAAATAGGTCATTACAGAAAATATTAATATTAAATACTATATTCATTGCTGTAAGTTACACTACTGACGGCAAATATAATATTACTGAATAACCAAAATTTCTAGATATGATAATATATATTATAGAATTCTTATTGAAATAAGTTATATATCTTTCAATGCAAATATGCATTAAAAAGTAGGAATAAAGTATTATTGATATTTATGTTATAAGCAAGCTTTATAAATTACTAATTATGCATGTTTATCGCTAACTAATAACTTAAACTTAAATAATTATGACCAAAAGATGATTAAAATTACAATTCTATACACATATGTTAAATACCAACATCCTGTGGGCTAAAATACACATACAAAAAGTCAAACGCTCGCTGTTAACGGTTCATCAGGATCAACTCGCCACCACGCCCGCCACCGCTCATGACCGGACACGACCTAACCTAGCCCTAAAGGCTGGAGCACACTACGTATTCAAATACGCCATCCAATTTCGGTGTTCGAACGCGATAAGCATCAGTCTCGGTTTTTATTTATTGCGTCGCGATGCTGGCTCTATCTAGCGTCGTATAAATAACGCGAATCTATAGCGTTATCGCTTCTATCGCGAGATGGACGATAAGGTTTATTTATAACGCACGCCCACGTCACGTATATCGCTAAGGAATTGGATGGTCACGGATGACATATGTTTTGATGTGTTTGTCGTTAGTCACCGGAACGAGGGTCGAATGTATGAGATGCGATGAGTGCTAGGATCGATTAATTCCAGTATTATGATGACGTTACGTTGAGCCATTATTTCGTTTGCGCGCTTTCTTGAATCGCGCATTCCTCTAGTTCTAATGTACGGGTTACAGATTTCTGGAAATACTGTCTATGGCATGACATTACCTATCCTTACACATACGAATCGTTAGAATTGCAAACCTAGATATAGGCTTCCCCTTGGTAGCAAGACATCTGCAATCGACCTCAGGTAACTCAAATCCTATCTGGAACTGATAAGAGGTAATTATGCGCTGGAGTGACCACTTACCTCTGTGAAATACATGCTCATTGAAAAATAAAATTTCAAATATAGTGAATTGTGACTTCAACGCTCATAATTCTAAACAAAAAGTCGTGCCAAACAACGAGAGTAATAAGTTTATGCTATCATGGTGCTGATCAGTAAAAGATGTTCATTTTCATGAAGTCCGTTACCATTGTTAACCAGGCGGCGTAACAGTAGCCTCCAAATATCAACACGTAAGCACACGACAAAAATGATAATAACGTTTAACACTCGCCACAATAAAAATACTCTCCCACGAGCTGCGGGCGAGAAAAAAACATTTCCCGAATGACCTACACCACTCCGCATAATGACGTGGCATTGCAATCGCGAATTCTTCTGCCGAGCGACAAGAAAGTATCAAATATTAACCATCGAACACACCTGAAGGCAGACGACTCGGCATGCGTATGAGGGGGACGGCACACGACACACTTAACTATACACCTCAAAACACAACCGAACCCTTAACCTAAAGACATAAGGTTTCACGTTGAACCCCAACATCAACAGAATAACATCATTAAGTTTGCATCATCGCGAGATACCATCAATTCGTACGTTAGCAAGAAACACATTTCAACAGAAACATGTACGATGTTGGGCCGAGACGAAACAAAGCGTTGTGACATCGAGATAAGAATCGATTGGCTCGCGAGACGTCGCACCAAAACCGACCGAACAAATTATCGATTCATAAAAACATCGATTTTAAAATATTGCCGCTCGTTTATCGCGTCACCGATGCATTCGTAATAGGGTGGCCAGTTTTTGTACGGTACATTTGAATATAGTTCACTTTTTGTACATCCTTATGTAAATAAACGACCAAATACAATGAGTCTTTCTTTTAATGACACTATTAATCATTGTATTCATTATAATGATGTTTTACATGAATTAGAAATAAATTATATTCTCTTATTCTATTAAACTAAGAGAATATTATCTAGTCTACTGACTCAGTCATGACTCGGTTACAGTTTTTTTAAAGTCAAAATGTATAAAGACAATAAAGCTTGTCGAAGTTTCTATCGTTTAATAATTTAGTGATTTTGATTAGAATGTAAAATAACTAAGTCCAAGTAGACTTAGCATTACAAGCGTCTATAGGATGCCCAGGTAAATAAATCTTATCAGTTTCAGAAAGGCCTGGTGTTCTACCTGAAGACGACTTGTGTTGCTTCTCCTGTCAACTAAGTTGAACCGCGTACAACTCTCAGTCTTATCAAACCTTTCAAACTAGAATACCGATAATCAGCACTGTAAGTAGCAATAGTTTTAGCGGTTGTGTAGAAATAAATTTGTTTATGTTGCATCCGGAGACGAATCATGAAAACCGTCTACCGCCTTCACAATTTTGAATCAATCAGTGAGGATAAAATAGAAAAATAGGTTAGGTAAGAGGTTCTACAAAGTTGCACATGTTGCTATGTATGTTATACAATATGCTATCCCTGCATGTATAGCAATACATCTGCATGCGTTGTAACACCTGGTGACGAAGTTGAAATATCTCTTATAAGTATTTCTATTCCATACACTTCATCCTACACCTCAATATGGCTTTACACTATTGTTACGCAAAATTTGATGTAACACTCGCACCGTAGAAGCACGAAAGGTCACGCCTCTAGAATCTAAGATGAATTAGCATAAACAAATCATGGCTAAAAATAGCGATATGGTCACCCGAGACTAGACGCGTTATCGCCATATGTCAAGCGATATCGCGCGATCTGCGTCGCGGGATATCCGCGCAGATCGTCCTCTACGTACTAGCGGGATAATTTATGGGTTTAGTACGAATTAAATATGTTATTCATTACACAACAATAGAAATGGATTGGAAATTATTTCAGATATAAGGTAGATTTATAGTATTCCAAAAACCGTGGTATCCGCGCGGATTTAATTTTAGCGACTTTTATGTAAAAATATGAGAATTATCCAAGGTTACAACACCATGAAAATAATAGATATACTTTTACGATTAGTAAATATTAAATATTCTTTAAATATTATTTTTCTTAAATTATTGTCATTGTAGTGACATGTAAATTAAAAGAACAATAAATAAATAATTCCATTTCAATAAGGCAATATTGTTCAGAAAAATAGTATTATTATGTAAAAATAGTATACCCATACTTTTTGTATATATTACATGGATTTCTTGTATGTCTTCCTCGAGAAAGAAGTAAAAAAGCTCTTAACTATTAAACAAAAAAAAATGGTCTAAAAAAACTTTATTATTTGCAAGTTTTTAGATATAATATTATATTTATGAAAAGGACCAAAATGTTCGCTTTGTTAAATTGAAAAAGAATATAAAATGTTATGTTAAAATTCAATGTTCGTGATAATGTACAAATAGGGACATGGACACCCGCGACTAACGCTATCGCCATGTGTCATGCAATATCGCGCGATCTGCGTCGCGGCACATCCGCGCTAGTCTTCCGCGAGAAATAAAAAAATACTTTTAATAATTAAGAGGTGTTCAGTGAAAAAGCTTATTTCTGTTTTCATTAGAATAGAGTTTATTACAAGGTAGAATATATTTTTGACAATGAGCTACTTAAAATGTTAAGACAAATAATCCATCCCGAAAAACTGTATAAAATATCGCTTATTACTATATGAGTCAAAATTATTTAACAAACCCTCGTAAAGGAAGAGTTTGTATGTGGACAAATAGCGACATGCACGCCCGCGATTAATTCATTATTTTTGAAAAAGGCGACATGATTCAAGAAGACTTACATTTTCTATTTTTGTAAAACAATGCGTAAAAAATCCTTAGACAAATAAATTTGACAAACAAAATAAAAAAGATCATTATAACGTTGAAAATACAAAATGTTAATTAATTTAAGAAATATATACAAAATAAAAAATAACTGAAATTTAAAACGAAACATATTATTAAAATTCCTTAACATTTATGGCAACTTATGTCATTTTCACGTCGATAACTAGCGACATGGACACCCGCGACTAACTCTATCGCCATACGTCATGCGATATCGCGCGATCTGCGTCGCGGGACATCCGCGCGGCATGCTTCGGGCAATTCATCAAGCATTGTTTCAAATTAATTGTCCGAAATATGATGGAGTTGACAATATGGGTACATGCATTTTAGAATATGTGAGGAGTTGTAACCACTTTTTATGTAATTCGTAGTAAATAAAATTAAAGCGTCTTTGAAATTTAAATTTCGCAAGCATACTTATAAAAATTCTCACCCATATTTTAAATTTCGTCTGTCAGTCTGGTTGTAATAGAGCATATTCTAAATAGTTGAACGGATTTTGATAGGTTTTTCACTGAAAGTAAACAAGCTTTCTTCATTACAAAAATGTCACCAGATTTCTAAGGACTGCTCTTAGAAATCTGGTGACCATTTATAATGTGACAGAAAGCATGCTCGGTTGCTACTGCAACTTGTGACAAAATTGTGCTGCAGTATAAGTCATTATTAAAAACAAAATTCACACATCGATAACAAGACACAAATTAAAAACCGCGATTACGTCATCAAAAACAAAAATGGCTATCTTACCGACCAAACTATTAGCAAACTTATACATAACCTAATCTAAACCACTTGCACTCCACACCTAAACCTAAGCTCACAATTCAATTGAGGCCTACCTGTTGCGTCTTGTCCTATTGTATGCAGTACATTGCGTGCTATCTCCCCTCATTACCCCGACCCGACCGAAGTAATGAACGCCTTGAACTGTGCCTTGCTCTGTTTATGAGTTCTAGTGCAGTATTAAACCTATTTTTGTGTAAGTGAATTCTTGGGTAGTACACTCAGTCGTTCATTGAATTTGGATTACTTATTAATAAACCTCACTCATTTACGATTACAAATTCACAATTATAATAATTTACCACCGTCACACCTGTTTCTATCGTGAAGCTGTTCCTGCATTGCAGTGGACGTGTGTGGATGCCGGCTCACTTTCATAGCGGCAAACCCTAGTTCTTGAGAATTGCAAAGCACTGACAGATAGAACTCCTGTTGAATATGAAGTTGATTATAAATGTACATGGGCGGCAGTGACCACTTACCATCAGGTGGACAGCATGCTCGTTTACTACTAATTACAAATTTAAAAAAGCAACGTGTTCCTTCTGATCTTTGGATTTGGATCCTGTTAGAGATATATTAGTCAATCGATCATTGAATATAAGTATATATTTAATCTTTATATTTACTACATTATAAATATAAAGTTTGTACGCATAACTAAAAACAATCAGTACCAAAAGCTATGTTGTATCATCTCATGTGAAAAAATACGGATTTTAAGGTTATTTAAACGTAGCCTTTAAAGTTTTTGATATTTTAAAGACTTGTCATTAAAATTAACATAATAGCAATGTACGTTTAATTAATTATTATTCACGATCGACATTTTGCCCACTAACGTATACGAAGGTAATAAAAAAATGGCGCGTTATCTGGACTTATAATGTGTTTTTCTTGTCAATGTTTCAATCTACATTAATATTCTTATCTAAGACATATTTATGCGTAATGGGCGTGTCGATATCCGCCCAAAAATCTTTTATATGTATATACGTGGATGCCATTGATTAGATAAGCATCTAGTTTGAATCGCAATACTTATAAATGAGTTTTTCATAGTTAATCAATGAATAACAAAAACGTATAGGGCGATAAAAACAAATTTGAATGGATGTAGTGTTCACATGAGATTATGTATCATTGTACAAACTAAGGTATAGATAGTATAAGGAAAGAATATGATTTGCCCGTGACATACTTATGTATACTAAGTTATGAAGTATTTGATTTCATTAATATATTGCCTTGTAATAAACTGTTGATTTAGACATTTAATATAATAAAATTGAATTATTTTATTACAAACATTTATACTTGTTTGTATTGTACATGCGTGAGTTACTATTATTATAGTTTTAATCGGTAAACACTCGAATATTCGTTAGTACGTACCATCATACGGCCCCAACCCCTTTGCTTAAGTTTTCTCTTGAACAGAAGTAAAATGTAAATGAATCAATCATGCGGCCTAAATCGCTAACGTTTGGGTAACTTTTGTCATAATCAGTAGTAAAATGAAAAAATAAACAAATTATCAATAATTAATATTTGTAATTGATTATTAACATTTTTTTAAACTAGAAACCAGACATCTTTAAATATCCAACAAGTTTCTATGCTGTTTTACGCTGGCATTCAGTATGCCTCTATATTTATATAAAAAAGAAGGTCAAAATAATAATAAGGAAAAAAGACCACATTTATTTCAAGGCATTAAGATATGAGATGACGATTTTTGGTCATAAGATAACAACTTACAAATGGAAAGTATTCCGATAAACGAAATCAACGGAATTCATAATTTTGGGTAAATTTATGCCATTATTTTAATCGCGCGTTTAAGTCTATATTTTGTATAATTTTATTTGCTGTAAGTATGTAATAACATGTCCAGGCGGTCGTTTTCGATACGTTTTTAATATCTAGAACGAATTGGTATCTCATGTTAATTTGATGTAATGAAATGTAGGACAACATTTAATTATACATCTACTAATGTAGTTATTATTAATATTTTTATACACTTGTTTTCATACTTTTATTATAATAGTGTTTTTTATTAGTATAGAATAATATTTTTAATTAGTGCTTACTCTTATGCTAAATGTGTATCTTTAACTTAACATTTATGAATTTTAAATTGTGCGGTTATTACTGCGAAGCTACAGAAAAATCAACAACTTACTGCTCATCCAGTCACATAATGTGTCAGCTGACTATGGTTACAATGGCAAATAGGGTTGCTACATTTTTCTTTTTTAGTTAAAGTACATTGGCTATAAAAGGCAGAAGCAAGTAATGTAAGTAAAAAATTGTGCTCATGATATTTTACATTTTTCATAATAGATTTAGTCCGTGACACGTTTTAGGATGATGGTGATCGGTAGGAAAAAAATAATAAAGCTAAACATCACAGCTTCTGCAATTTGACAAACAAAAATAAAATGCCCCCAAATCTATATATTCCACCAATCCCTAAGTAAGGTAGGCTATTACAAACATAGAATGTTTGTATCATGCAAAACATATTTTCACATGCTTTATTTCTCATAAGTTATAAAAAATACATCTTATTACAAAGTATGAGTGGTAACCCTAACGGCAGATTATCAGTCGCGGGTGGCCGCGTCGCGATGCCGGCCGCGATTCACCGCGCGATATGTTGCGACCACCGGTCCATCACTCGCTTTGTCCCAGCTATTTGCTTACGGGCCACCCTCACAGTAGGCGTTAATTTTGGGGTTTGTTTTTTTAAAGGGGGTTTTTGGGGTTTTAGTTGATAAGAAGTGGGGCCCCCGCCACACCAGGCCTCAAGGAAAGCAACGCATCAGTGGCCAATCTCAAGTGAGTCTCAAATATTGTCGAATTGATTACGTATTTATATGAGCGGTAGGGAGCACTTACTTTCATTTAGCAACATAGCAAATTGACTTCAAATAGAATCCCTGTTCTATATGAAGTTGCTTACAGATGTTCACAGGCGGCGACCACTTCCATACCACTACCATCAGATTGACTGCATGCTCGTTTGCTACTTCTCATGCATGCATGCCTCTTACACCTTCATGCATGCATGCAAGTTAAATTTATGTGCATAACACGTTATTTTGTAAATTATCATTATAGTTTCATATCAACTTACCGTTAGTGTTTACAAAACTAGGCTTGAGGAACAGAACCAAATAATGCATTATACCTGTAGACAACCGGCCTAATGACTGGTATCGGCTCGCACCCGATAGCATGGAATTGCCCGACTGTCGTTACAACTTGTAAGACAACATCCGCTTGTAACTAGATTTGTAGACGAGTAGCTTTGTAAATTGTATAGGTGTTAAACTAGTAATATTATGGAAAACATTAAAACACAAAACCCGACTGCCTTGTTTTTTTTTATTTTGTTCATAATGATATAATTAATTTAACGCTTTATATGAATTTTCGTGAAAATAGTCAAGTATTATAAAATATATATTTTAGAATGGTCCATTTACTAGCCGTTAAACTGTACATACATACGTACATACATACATACGCACGAAGAACATTACCCTGGCTGAACATACTTCTGACGCCGTTGGGTAAAAAGTGGCACACCATGCACGCAAATTTAGTTTATGTACTTAAAACGTTATTTCGTATTGTCATCGTAGTTTCATAACAACCGCTACTATTTACAAAACTAGGCTTGAGTAACAAAATCAAATAATACAAGCCTTAAACCTGTAGACAAGCGGCCTAATGACTGGTATCGACTCGCACCCGATAGCCGGCAATTGCCCGACTGCCATAACAGCTTGTAAGACAACATCCGCTTGTGACTGGATTTGTAGCTAAGTGGCTTTGTAAATTTTTTAGGTGTTGGCGTCAAAAAGTGGCACAGTTGTCATTTTTTGAAGATATTTCTTTACAAATATTGTGATTTGAAACTCGATGAAACAAAAATACGTTACCTCCTGAGGACTAATAAATAATTGGAATGCATCGAATAAGTATGTTTCCCTTATCATATGCCTTGAACCAAACGAGGAATAAATTTGTTTTGCGATAGTGCATCCCGAATCGTACCAAAGAAGGTGTTGACTTCATATTTGAATAGATAGAAAAATAAATATATGAAGAATGACTTAGTGTAAAATTGACATTCAGCAATATGTTGTCATCTATACTAATATTATAAAGCAGTAGAGTTTGGTTGAACGCGGTAATCTCATAAAGTATCGGTTCGATTTGAAAAATTATTTTTGTGTTGAATAGTAACTTTATTGTGGAAGGCTTTAGGCTACATAACATAACTATGTTTCTTTGTTTTTGATAGATTGTTCTCTAATAAACGCGGGTGAAACTACGTGGCACAGCAAGTATGTCATAATGAAACATGATTGGCTTAACTACCGTACACAGTTTTCTGTGTTATAACAGAAGGATAGAACACGTGAGATCACGATAGATAGATCTCGATACACGAGACATTATCTGTGCTGGATGTACCAACGCAACTGTGGCTGTCCTCAAATGTGACTCCTAGACTATTTGATCACTAGCAGTAGTAACCATCATCATCATCATTTGCAACTTCAATTTTAACTTCAATTTTCATAAAATCCCTTACACCATTGAAAAGTAGACCACAAATGCGCCTCATTTACGGCTAAGAGTTACGCTTAGACCACAAAGAGCAAGCTTCAAAAATACTCCAGAAATTTGCACTTAAAGCAACCATCAACACCTAAACAGAGCTGAACGTATCGCATCCCCTCCGCCATTAATAACGCAGATATTAGAAGGTGTAGTCCAAACAGAGTAACTCCTAGCTACATTCCTCGGAGACGCTATCTCGAGATACGGAGCGTGCGCGCCCCTGATAACGCCCGCCCCCTCTATATTTCACACGGCAGACTAAGCGGCGCAAGTCATAAGCGATTTGGGTTAATACTACTAAAATTCACTTACCTAATAATTGTATTAGTACTACTTATACCTTTTATACTGAGCAATGGCGTTTTATCTCCCTATAAAGATCAACAGGCAGATTTTTTTTAATATTTTTTTCGATAACTTATAAAAGTGGATTTTTTTCGATATAAGAACAATAGTTGCTGTCTTTTCTAATTAGTTTTTTTACCGAAATTTTTAATTAAAAATTTGGAAACCAAATTATTAAAGTACGTTTAATCTTGTATTCATACGATATAATAAGATCTCAAGACACTCCTTTCCTAAACTAAGCTTCCTCCAAAATATATCCTCTGGGTATCATAGAAGAAGAGATAACTCTTCCAATGATAAAGAGATAGTTTTGACTCTATACTTACTAAAGCAATAGAAGATAGTTGATATTCAAATAGAAATCCTAATCAATTATTATTCATTACTTTTTAGTTCAATTTTAAGAGAAATTCAAGGAACAAAAGAGTATCTATTTTAATCATCAAAGTAGAGTAAACGCATACGCTGATGACTTAGACCGTGTCTCACGCCGGCGAAGACTAATAAAGCGATTTAATATCCACTTCCGAACAGTTCCATGCATTACTCGTAAAGATTGTGCAGTGCGCATGTTAAATAGCTATTACAAGTATTAACTCTTTAACTGCTCTCTCAAATAAATTGTAAGTATGTATACTCTACCTAAGAGGAGAGACCTCGACCAGACTAGAAGATGTAACTGGAAACCGCCTCATTTAGATTGGAGTAATTCTGATAAGGGGCCATCAATAAATTACGTGACAGGAATTTCTCGACGTTTTGAGCCCCTTCTTGTCACAACTGGTCACAGTTTTGAGATCCCCCCTTCCTAGTGTAATGTCACATTTTTCAATTTTATACATAGAAAGTATTAGACAAAAACAGAAGTTCTAAAATTATAAATGAGTTTCCGTTCTTTACATATATTTGAAATGTGACGTCACGATCTTTAGAACCCTTCCCACTCCCTTGTCACATGATGTGTCACTTCTTGAACCCATCCCTCCACCGTATTTCACATAATCTAGACTGTTGAAAAATCAGGTTATAAATAAACTGTCTATGAAACTATAGAAAGGCTTTTTCTCTAATTTTAAAATCCTAAATTTTATGCCTTTTAGCACTGTTTTGTCATTTAATAATTGTAGGAAAAAACTGTTATCATAATCCCCAAAATTTCAGCAGTCCTTACATTGTTATGAAGAAGAATACACAAGAAAATATACACGCATTAACCCTGTATGCAAACTAAAGCTCTCAATCAATGAAACACAAGCAGGTTGTCAAAAAAGCCAACAAAGAAACAATCGACAAAGAAACCGCCCAAAACTCAATAACAGCCCGCTTCCTATCAATTGCTTCGGCGCGCTCGATTTCATTTTACGACATTTATTTTATCACAGTGAATCATAGAACTGCAAGCGGCTGGTGCAGGGCGGGCGGGCGTTATCGGTCCGCGGCAGCCGCCGTTATCGTTCGCCTACGGAACCTACGAAATGTGGAGGCGGTTTGAGCGCACTTAGTGCTGCCTTTTGTTAAACGGTGTGGTTTTTGGTGATATTAACTGACGAATTTGATCTTGTTTCAATCAAATGTGTGTGGAGTGTCTGCTCCACAAATTTTAGGTATTATGATTATATTTTTGAGTTCACAGACTTTTCTTTCTAGCTATGTAAGTCGAATAAAAAACATAGGGCCTTAATAATACGATATTACAGTTGCAAGTTAACTCAATAATATTAAAATTATTAAGGATTCCATTTCATTACTTAGATTTTGTTGGTAAATAGTTAACACCTTATCTGACTCAGAAATAAAATATGACGCACAGTTTTAACAGTTTTGCTATTAGAAAAATACTCCCTTTTAATTTGCTTATATTTGCAGTTATATAAATATATACACCATTAAAGTAAATCAGAAAAAGGCAATAAGTTTAATTCCTCACTCATACTGCAGGTGTTGCAGCTGTCCACATAATTTCCGGAATGCCACATCTATAAATTCGGTGTTCGTGGTAGCCCCAACGTTTTATAACCGGGCGGTGTATCGTCAGCGCCCACACATTGTCTTTGTGCACACTATCTGCGCACCTAAGTTTTGTTTTCCTATCCTAACAAAAATAACCATTCTCTCCAATATTACAAGTTTTTTCTTATCTTAACTGCACAGCGCGTTGAAAATCTCTACATTGTAACTAAATGCTTAACTTTTTTGCACATATCCTAAGTATGGACGTTATTTTTTTCATATAGCTTCTTTTGACCCTATAAGTGTGGATTTAAATTCTAATGATGAATAAAAATATTATAATTATCATTTTTTTTTATAAATATGAAGTAGCAAACGAGCAAACAGACCACCTGATGGTAAGTGGTTACTGCTGCTCATGGACATTTCATTTTCATTTCATTACAGATGCGTTGCTACTCCCGAGGACTGAGGTGGTCGCCTCATATAAAAGTTAGTCGGCAACCACACCCTTCCAACGAAACGCAAGAACTGCTTCACGTTAGAAATAGGTGTGGCGGTGGTACTTCCTCGGTCGAACTACATTGATTCTACCACCTGGCAGATATTTATGCATATTATATTTTTATTATTATTATATGCATAAATAAATAAATTTCTGCCTAATTACGGCAGTTGTTATGCGCTGTTGTGTTTTTTTAACACACCCTACATTATGGTAAGATAAATATACTTATCCGAGCCATTCCAACATAGTCAGGGATAGCAACTCATCTGTGTTACCCACAGATGAGTTGCTACCCCTGAGGACTCAGGATCAGTTGAGACTGATGTTACCCGGGGTTAATTCATAAGATTAAGTTGATTAAGGTGATAAGATAAGATCAACTAAAATTTCATTATTTGGCATTATTTGTTACTTTGACATTACAAACAGACTTTTCAAAATATGGATACAAGTACAAATTTGTAGGGGAACACTAAGATTCGCGGAATTACCGTACTATCGAAAAGTCGCAAACATCGTAACACCGCTGTTCACAACGCAAACCAAGATTAACAAAACTTAAGTTAACTTATTTAAAAAAGTAAAAAAAGTTTTATTGTCATATGAGACGACAATTGTAGATTCTGGGAATAGCAACGCATCTGTAGAATCCCTGTACTATATGTAGTTGTTTACAGATGTCCGCTACAGGACAACAGTGCTACATGCTCGTTTGCCACTTGAGTTTAATAAAAAAGTGTTAAATAGTAATACCTACATAGTATAGTTAAGTTAAGGAAAAAACCTCACGAGATATGGACTATACTATACATACGTAAATTCCTATCCTTTTCCATTATAACAGCAGCTATTTAATGGCCAAAATATGTAACGGGCTACTACGACAACGAAATTAAAAAAAGGTACTCGTATGGTACACAATTGATCTTTACTCGTCCTAGCTGAAGGGTATACGGAAACTTGTACAAGACAATCCAGCATCGATCAAGTCGTCACAAACTTAACCCGTACATACAACACCCGATAGTGGTGCTCCCAGCGATACCGCTCGCTGGCTGCGCCGCGGCGATAAGCCGGGACTGCGGGCGGCGATAAGCAAGACGCTGCAACGCTATCGCGAGCCGCCGCATCTCCCGAGAGGCACCTCTTTCCCGCACTTTCTAAACACGGACTCTGGGGATGATACTGGCTGTGTTTGCTTTGTTTACGGATTGGAACACTACTTATTTATTTAAACGCCTTTACCATTACAAACATTTTTTCATATACAGTTTTGTTCATGATTTAAGACAGGCACTTTACAAATTTTGTCTATATGCTAGACTTACAATCTTAATATAAAAATAAACATAAAATAAAAACCAAAAATACTATAAAATTTAAAAAGAAAATAATACATTTTTATGTACAATAGCTGCTGAACTAATTTATAATACAAGTTATTCATTATAGAAAAAAGATTTTTTTTTAACTAATAACTTCTTGATCAATTAGTGCACTTTTCTTACTCACTTTATTGGGTTGTTATAAGTCCATATTCGTCCGATTATTCGGTTTTCAATAAGAGATTTTTTTATGAATATTCACACAAAGATGTTTTATGGTCAAATTGTATGCGACCGTGTTTAGAGCTCACATATTGGATAGTAAAATTACCGTTAGTCATACTTTAAATTAGTAGAAATTAAAATAATCTAAATATAACGTACGCAAAATAAATTACTAGGCACCTTTGTAACAATTAACAGTCATGCACTACCCTATTACAGTTCCAAAATCTTGGTTCACATCTCAATATGGAGACAATGTTATCTACGTAATTGTAATAATTACCCAATACAGACTACAATCACCGTAACACAATAACATAGTTTAAATTCATGATTGGCACTCTACTTACAATTGCATTTTGATAACAATTCAAATACTACTTTTTTAGACTTGAGTGGTGCTTATTATTTAGTTGTTGTAATATCAAAACGCTTTCTATGCTCATAGCCCCACACTTCAATAGTCCCCTGTGGAGGTACCCACATAAAGACAAATTCACAAACACCCAGACCCAGAACAGAAACCTAAATTCATCATTCAAATGTCTGCCTGGCCGGATCGAACCCGTAACCCAATGCAAGTTGCATCGGCATGGCCGCTTCACCACGTGGGTCTTCAAAATAATTTTTAAGCGGCGGTAACGTCATAGAAAAGCTTAAATAGGATCTGATACTTTAGAACTAATAAGAACGTGAACCAAGTTGTCGTCCACTCATTATTGACCCACTCGTAAGCAACGTATCCTCTTGGAGTATTAGAGTTAGGAAGTTTAGGCAATAGCAACTCGCTAACAGTTACGGATAAGTACGAGTAGACTTCATCTTTGAAACATTTTGTGAAAAGAAAAGTGTAGTTTATCGCGATGTTTTCTTTTACCATTAAAACGAGCATTTAATTTCTAAAACGCATTTCATCGAAAAATCGAACAATCGGTTTGAATCCTGAGATGGCATTTTTTGTCAGTTTCATAAATAAAGCAATATGATTTACACTCAATTTTTTATATTTCTTAATATCGAATTCATACAAAACAAAGTATTTAAGTGTTGCATAAACAAGCTAAACTTGTAAGCTCCACTCAAAGCTTATTCGCACATTCATACGTAACGTACGCGCCATACAATACGAAAAACACTAATAATTCCCTGTATTAGTTTGTTTGGGCGGCACGGTTTAGGTGTAACACAGATACACTTTGGCTGGATGTGACTTGAGTTTTGTGAACTATTTCACAAAGTTTTTGTCATAGGTTATCAAGTTACGTTTCAGGGTCACTGTTGCTCATGGGTGCATTGCATTCTACTAAGTCAATCATCAATGCGTTAATACTGAGGACTAAGTTACTTAAATGATTATTCCATTTAAACCATAGCAGTGCTAAAATTTAACATTAGAAACATGACTTTTAACATAATTATGTACATGACATTTGAAACATGTACAAAAATTGAATTCAAGTTCTGCAAACAACCATGACATATTACTCACAGTACCATCTAAAGGCAATGTTGTAAATTATATAATTAAGAAATTCAAGTTCTATAAACTACAAAAAAAACACTGTCTGAGTCCGGCGTGATTGGCTGCGACACAATATGCAACTATTGAAATGAAATGAAATGTCTTTATTTTGTATAGGCCTCCGGGGGCACTTACAAATAGTCGTTTACTGTATTTTTTCTTAAACTACCACCGGATCGGGAAATGACCTCAATTGAGACTGACTGACTGTAGTTGTATACGACAATCTATGAATTATATATATTTGATCAAAATCTTATACATATTTTTTTAATTTTTTGACGAAAAACAGTATCCAACTTACTGCATTCGTAGAACTGTGTATTACATTTGATCAATATCTTTTGACACATCGATCGAGATCAAGGCGTATCCAGCAAGGGATGTAGAGATCTACATCCCGACGCTTACGTGCTCTATCTCGCGGCCCGCTCACGCTGCGCTAACGATTTATTTAGTAACTGTAACGACGTTTGCGGAGCGCGCCACACGTCACGCCGCCCGTAGTTGGCCGTTTTTATCGCTGCGATAACAGTTATAGCCTTAACTGACTTCTGGGCTGTGCGGAGCTGATTTTGGCTCGAACTCTCCCAAAAGTATCTTGTATTTAATCATTTGTGTATAAAACATTTGAACGTCATTCATAGTTTGGAAGTTTTTAAGCTGTTGTCAGGACTCAACGCTTTGGATTAACTGTTTAACTTAAACAAAAGTCATTGATTGGTCTCTTGAAAGGGTTAACTTACATAACTCGACCGTGCCAACGCTCAAGAAAATTAAAAGGTACCTAAAATGGATAATATCTCTAAATTTTCTGATAAAAAAATAATACATAATAATTTACGATTATTCTCGATATAAAAAAAAAACGGAAATATATTTATTGTTAATTCACCCACTAACCCAATTATTATGCTTACACGCGGTAAAAGAAGTAACGAAGTATAAGAGTTCCAGTAAGTCAAGTTCATTAAAATTTATTACATACAAACAAGTGACCGCCTTGGTAAATACATCAACCACCCGCCCTGTCTATACAGTATTAATCTATTTCACAAGATTTAGTGACTAAACTAAGTGGGGAACGGTAGACGTCTGATATGACTATAGAATAGATTAATATCACTACTTTTCATGAATAACAACACATCAAAATTCATACATTTAAGTAAAAGACACAGCTTTATCCCTGTTATATTATTCTATTATTGAAACTTCATACAGAATAAGTTCTATCTGAGGTCTGTCACAGATGGATTACTACAGATATGGTCCTGAGGCAGTGATCGGAAAACCTATTCATAAATATTAACCGTTTCAATCGGTTGTCCTGAGGACTACTATGATCGCCTCATATGAAAGTGAGCTGGCAATCACACCCTTCCACCGAAACGCAAGAACCGCTACACGCTAATAATGTTGATGTACAATATATTCTACCACTATATTTTGAACCACGCTATTGATATTTTTTAACAATCTTTATATACATAAACTGCGGGTTAAGATGCACTACCATCATGCACCACCACTTCCTACTCACCACCAAACGTAGTTCCCCTTGGTTTCTTGTTCTCCCTTTGCCAACTTATAACTAAATTATAAGGTCGAATAACTAATATCGAATGCAAAGCGTTCTTAAACAAGGTTATCAAATTTAAATGCGATATTATAGTTCATAACTATGACAACAAACCACAGCAGATAAGATCGCCGCCCGCGTGCCCTAAGGGTTAAGTATTTATAGGCTCAGGTGCCAATTCCAGTAGTAGATATAGTAGGCAGGTGTATGAGATATATCTTTTAGATTCTTTATTTAAAAAAAAATGACTATGCTACTAATCGATATTTTGTACAATCGCCTTATATTATACCTTATATTAGATTATACCTACATACAAGTTGCCGTCGAAAGTTTCATAGTAACGTTGGCGAATAACCTAAAAAATATAGTACTTTGATTATTTATTATACAGTATTTTAGTCTCTTCTTCTTTATTATATCTAAGCGAAATATTCCGCTAATTATCATAAAAATTCAACAAACGATTAAAATATACAACCGCGTCCTTTACACAGGAACCACAAATATCATAGACAATTTTTGCATAAATTTATGAAAACACGTCGATGCTTGCTGTAATTCCTAAAGAGCAAAATAAAGCAAAATCACGGGTGGCTACTAACATCTAAATAATAAACAAGATAAAGATGTGCCCTAAGCCTTTTATTACGTTTTCTCAAAACAATCATTCACACATTTTCTCCTGTCATTACAAAGTACATAGTATGGCCGAAACAAAAAATCTAAACATGCAACGTAAATAGTAATGTAATAATGCCATGATAATATCCATGCCTGCTGCAGCTGATACCTTTGCCCACTCTCTAGTTCTACATCTAGAAATAAATATAACGCGTTAAATTTCAGCGACTTATTTATAAAATAATCGTCCTTAAACAAGTTTATTAGGTGTAAATACAAAACTAAAAGACTGAACTATGACAACAGTCCGCCCTGGCGATAAGATCGCCGCCCGCCCGCCCCGGAGGCTCTAATTGAATATATATCGACTCAGGTGGGTACGTGCCGCCACTAATGGTCTAAGATAGTGCTGTGTTTATCAAGTCCTACATTGTTTTATTTGTACTTTTTTACTGTTTTATTTCAAGAACTTGTACATTTTAAAAAGTATTAAAATTTGAGAAGGATATTTAAAATAAAGATGTAAGCATTAACGCTGTTTTGTTATAGTAAAATTATATCAAGAATTCATTGTTATTTTTGAATTATTAATACTACGCCTTTAAATTATTTGTTTTTATTAATTATTGAATATATCTGTCCTTTGTCACCACGAACTTCCAAAAGGTAGATGAACTTACTTTTGAGATATTTCCGGAGCGCTATATAGGATTTTTCAAGTTCAAAATGAGGTCTTCTTCAACTCATTCTTTAATGCATTTGCGGCATGGTATAGCAAATATCCATAAGCGACCGAGACTATAATCCATTAGCCTGTCCATCTTATTGTTAAGTTCATCTTTATATGTATTTCCATTAGCCTGTCTACCTAATCGTTAGGCATCTAAAAAAATGTATTTTTAAACCACAATATTTATTTATTTGAACATAATATTATTAAAAGTGGCACATATCTTATCATTATCATACCTCTACCTCGCCATCTATGAAGAACAAATTTACGATCAGCGAGTGATTTTCAAGTTCGTCGTATCACAATACGGGGGGGAAGCGGCCGCCTCTAACGGCGTCGTTACGGCCGCTAACGGGCGTTAACGGCTGTTAGCGGCCGTTATCAGCGATCCAGGGCGGGCGGAAGGCCACCTGCGGCTAACGTCCCGCCCGCCTTAATGCATCCGCACTTATTTATTCCTCACTCACCGGCCCGATATGTTTCCTGATCGTTATCAAGTTTATCCGCCCCAAAGCCTTAACTTAGGGACGCAGGTTTTAAGGGTGGGACAGATTCAAAACCGAAAAACGGGTTTGTAAGTCGTTAAAAATGAGATTTCCTGCTCTTTATTGACTCCCGACGAAATTACACGGTGGACACAATTTTTTATGGCCATGTGAAATGTTGTTTTAATGTGTAATGCGGCAGGATTACGCATACACAGACTAAAAATAATCATTTAAATCTAACGCGTCTAGTTGTCTTTTGCAAAGTTTAACCTATTACTTTAAGTTAAGCGTTAATATTGAATTTTTCACCTCAACGTCGTGAAATCTTTAATTTTAAAACTTAAGTTACGGCCGGCTTTAATTTTTGCCTATTTTGTGTGATCCGCCAAAACATAAAAATCAGGCCGAAAATTGGCAGTACCGTATCTTAAATTATATTAAGCTGCAATAAAATAACATTTATCAAACGGTTCGTGGTTGGACTTTTAAAATCTGGCTCCAACAGGTCATTTGTATGATAAACAGTGTAGTTATTGCTTTATTTGTATCCATTTTAATAAGAAAATCCTCTACGACGTCTACGAGCCGCTAGGAAACAAATTGCTTCAACAAATCATTTTAATAGGTACTTGTATTGGCCGAAGATTCTGTCCTACCCTACAATGTTAAACGGTTGCTTCGATTTAAAATAAGCTCAAAATTTTGGCACCCTGACTATGTAACTATAAACACAAATATTATATCGTACGGTTATATCGTATGGTTATAACGTACAGTTGCTGTAATTTTGCAGAATATTATGACAAATCTACAAATAACAGATTCTATTTTATTAAATATTAGTTATATTCTACGGTTTTACTCGCGTTATAAAATGTAATATAACTTTAAACTGAATTTATCACTTTCAACACAATGAATTAATTTTACGGAAATAAACCTTGATTTACTATTTAAGGCTTAAGACGTGACGTATCATTAAAAACAGCTTCAATAATATTACAAAATGCAGTTATTTCTACAAATATATCCACAAGACATTCAGATCACAGGTATTCAAGATGGTTGTATGTGCTACATATAAGAAATAAACTTGAAAAACATTATACATATTTGTATTGGGATTCATTATCGCAATTTTAAACTTTCCCACTTCTAATATTTATTTGATAACCATGAATAAAAATACATGAACGTTATAAATAAATGCAACTTAAAAATGAAACATTACAAATCAAATGTTTTGAGATGTCAACACTGAAACGCGAGCCACAACTTGAGACGACACAAAAGCACAAAATGCGACACTCGACCTATTTCAGAGCACAAAGTGAATGGACCTTTTGCAGGAATCTGATTCTAAGGTAGGGTTGCCACCTTTTTTACAGGAATTATAGTAAGCAGGTGAATATATACAAACTGCATATAAGGTACCCTAATCTAAACTTAATATTATAAAGCAGTAGAGTTTGTTTGGTTGAACGCGCTATTCTCTGGAACTACTGATTCGAACTGAAAAATATTTTTGTATTGTATAATAAATTTATCGTGGAAGGCTTTAGGCTATATAACATCACACTATGTTTGTTTGTTTTTAATAGATTGTTCTGTAATAAACGCGGGTGAAACTGCATGGCACAGCTAGTTTAGTATAAATCAGTACCTGTGTGGTGGTCGTATATAGTCGAAGGAGAATAAACTGTATGTTTTGAGAGTTTCTTAGATCAAATGAAAATTGAACTTTTATAAAGTCACTATTGTGTTTGTCCATCCGTGAAAATGAATTTGCTTCAAATCTAATCGACCAATTAAGTTAAAATTTGGTACAAGTATAAATATTTGTAAACTAATTAAGGGTGTGTAACGGTTTTAAGGATTATTTGTAAAATATAAGTGTGGTATTAAAAAAATATGACTACTCTTCGACATACATATTATTGTTTCAGTTTCTTATATTTTTTATTGAATATATTGAAATAATTAAACACTTGTGTAGGTTGACAGTGAAGATAGGTCAAGTATACAAAAATGAAATTTAAAAAATGCAAAAAATAGTATAGATAACAGGAAATGGTGTAAAGTGCAGAATTATCTTTTTTCTATACCTTTTTCATCTCATATTAGTTAAAAAATATATATACTTATTACTTATTAAAACTTTGTGTTTGGCAGCCCTATTCAGAGGTGAGATGTTTGTAGGCGGTAGGTCAGACTTACCTTGAATGTTGTACATTTATACTTCTGCAAATATTCTACAAGGCTTTTTTATTTCAAAGTAGCATGCGTTTTTGTATTCACCCGACTGGTTAATAGTCCTTTATTTATTTATTGTGCCCACAAAGTATACAGTATTTCCAACAATTACATAATTAACAGGCAGAAAAACAAGGAAAGTGCTACTCCAATTATAGGCACAAATAGCACGCTTCAGAACCAGAGCTCTGTGTGCGTTACTTAAATTATTGAAATAAAATTAGGTACATTAATAAAATTAAAATTATAATAAATATCTAAATTTTAAATTCATACACATTAAATTAAAGACGATA
>DWNE01000806.1:0-25455 GCA_018249875.1 Cecropterus toxeus | reverse complement strand
GATTTTGGATTTGTGATCCATTATTTGATGTCATATGCTTTAATATTTCAATAAGACTAGCAGCGTTGTTCGGTGAATATGTATTATTTTGCAACAAAAGATTAATTAAAGATATTATTATTTCATTAACATTAGTTTGATTTTCTTTATTTACACTATTATTTACATTAATTAAACTGCCATTACTAGGCAATGGAATATCATATTCCCTAATCATAGATTTATGGGTTGCCTGATCATAACCTTTCTGTAGCTTAGGAGGGGAGGGAGGTTTTAAAAATACAGTTTTCCTATATGACATTCTACCTTGTTGTGTAGCAGGGTTGGTGTTATTTGGTCTATTTGAATCCTGTAAAATGTATTGTGGCTGAGATGTTTTTAAAGCTTCTGAGTATGACTTTGAGACTGGAGGGTGCATCTTTGATGCTTCTGCATATGATATGCAACTTTGAGCCATAGTTAATTTAATCTGTTTCTGTCTTACAAATTCTGGGCATGACTTATTTGTTGCAAAGTGAGCACCCGTACATAAACAACATAAGGCACAATCATCCTCAATGTGACATGTATCACCAGTGTGGCCCTCACCACACTTAAAACAGCGTGGATTGGAGCGACACTGTGCCTTTGTATGTCCATATCTACAACATTGATAGCACTGGATGGTAGGGTATGTATATAACTCCACAGAAAGTGCATTATAACATATGTAAACGTTTTTAGGTAATATTTGGCCATCAAAAGTTAATACCACAGTTTGTGATGGTTTCCAGACAGGAGAGCCATCAACCGTTACTTTATAATTAAGCCGTCTTACTTTTACTATCTCCCCACAACCAAATGGTACTGTAATCGACTCCTTAATTTCCTCTGGTGACCATTCGACAGGCACACCTCTAATTAATCCCATTCGAGTTATTGTAAAGGTTGGAATGAATGCTTTTAAATTATTACACTTTAAACCTTCATGATTTAAGAATAAGTTAGCATCTACATAATTAGAGAAGGCTAACGAGATTTTGTTCCTGCCAATTTTTTTAATGCTGCCGTTAACGATATTCTTAAATAGGTACTTTTGTAATAATCTTCCAAATGATATAGGGTGAAAAGTACCTGGATCATTGGGAGATTGAAGATTACGTTGAACATGTACTGTATGTGGAGAAATATCTGAATTGAGGAAAACCTGACGTGTTATTGGAGGGAGCTGAGTGGAAACCGAACTTACAACTTTTTCAATATTATCTGAGGGATTTGTATTAGGTGTCGACAGATTTTCATCACTGTCACATTTACAACTGTGGTCATTTTTAGAGTGACTACTGTGACTATTCTTCCGTTTTTTATTACAAGTTTTACATATTTTTTTAGTATGTTTAGGACGTTTGCGGTGAATGATATTAGACGAAGCGTCTGTATCCATACTCGACTCATTATTGGATATTGTAATATTATATGCGACAGGAGGAACGGAACCCCCGGGGTCCGGGGGTTCGTCCATAGCTAGAAGAAACTTAAATAATAAAAAGACTTACCAAGAATATTATATAAGAAAAGAAACTAATTAACTAATAGAAGTATTTTAAATAACAAATTATACAAACTCCACTGCTCAATGTAAAATATTAAAAAATTTACGCTAAGAAATGCACCCGCCGTTTTCAAGATTTCCCGCGCTTTTCAACGTGAACAATTAATCAAATACTGCTCAATATTCTATCCATAGGCAATAATCACACGACAGACTATTTAATGAGATTCCTATAAAAACTCAAGTTTGAGATATCGTGTATAAAAAAGAGAATAGAACAACACTGTAAAAAGGCACTGAAATTGTTTTATCCCGTCTGTATAGAAAATATTTTTAGACCAAATATCAGACAATTCACATAACTTTACCGAGGGCAAAAAGTAATTTTGTATAGAGTAGGTCAAAGACAAACTCATTTTATAGGTATACAAGAAATATTCTGACACTTTTTTGTATTGTCACTTTGATTTTGTTAGCTGTTTTATGTTTTGAAATTTTGAATTATTTTTATAATCTTATACAAAATCTTACGCACATCTTTATCAATATCAGCTATTCTCATAACTAAAAAATGCCTAAACGAAGGCGATTGACTCCCGTGAAGAGCAAGGCTAAATTGAATCAAGCGAACGCTAACAAGGCACAAGATGTTACAAAATGGGACAAGGAAGCAGATAATTCAAAATGTAAGAGTTTATAAACTATTCACATTACAATTCCCATTTAGTTTTGCATTAACATAATTTGATACGATAGCCATTTCTTCGTTTTTGTTTTTAGTATCATCTAACTAATTCAGTGCCATTGCTGGACACGGGTCGCTTAGAAAGATGGCTTAAACCAGACCAGACCTGGCCAGTGTAACCTGGCCAGCGTACACCTTTCGTGTTTTTAAGTAATTTAATTTTTTCATAACTCGCAGAGCCCTTTTTTGAGTTTGAATGAGCAAACGCGCATGTAGTGCACCTGATGGTACGAAATCACTGCTGCCCAAGAAAATCTAAGCAACTTCATATAGAACAGGATTTCTTGTGAAGTAAGCTACTACAAGATAACGTCAATGAATAAACTAGAAATAATAAATGTTATTTTTGTTTGTTTATCTGATTGAAGTAACAAACAAGCATGCGGTCGACCTGATGGTCAATGCTGCCCATGAAAATCTGTAAGCAACTTCCTATAGAACAGGAGTTCTATCCGCCAATCACAGATGCATTGCTACTCATGAGAACTAAGATGGTCACCTCAAATATAAATGAGCAGGCAACCACACCTTTGCACTGGAGCACACAAGAACTGCTTTACTCTCGAAATAGGTGTGGCGTTGATACTTTCCCAGATAAACTACACTGGCTCCACCACGTGGGACATCTCAAACATACAAATAACTTATTATCACAAAATTCATCTTTTAAAATTTAGAACTAGTCCCACAGCATGAAATACTGAATTTCTAATGAATGCTATTGTTATATTTTAATTCACAGCAGTGGAAATAGAAATAGAAGTGTCAACTCCTCGGGGGAGACTAAAAGGTGCTCTCTTGGACGTACTGGAGCCAGCCGCAGAGGAATCTGACACCTCATTGGAGCACAGCCCTGTTAAGAGGGAAAGGTTAGTTTGTATAATATAAAAGTAGTTAGCCAAGATCTAGTATAATAAGCACATCTCTTTAGGTGCTCAATTAGAAAAGAAGAAATGATTGATTTTTTTTTTGTTCTGGCTTGCCTTCCTATTCAATGATTGTACATTTTTTGCTTAAGTAGCAAACAAACATGTAGCCAATCTAATGCTAAGTGTGCCATGCCACCCATGGAAATTATATTGAATACATAAATAAAACTTGATCATATTTTTGCTGTATTATATATTTTTGATTCATTGTGAAGCACATCATCGTTAAACATCTTTGTTCAACTAGAAAAGATTACACATCAGAAGAGGAGGATAGATACAATAGGGCATCCTCCCCTCCCCGGCAGTCCTATGTGCTGAAACTGTTTGACAGGAGTGTGGACCTATCTCAGTTCAGTGAGGATTCACCTCTGTACCCCATTTGCCGGGCTTGGATCACTAATCAACCCAAGGCAAACTATAAAGATTTTGGGTAAGAATGAAATGGTTATTCTTGAATATTGTTTTGTTCATTAATTTAATTATATTTACCTTGATCTGTAAGAATTTATAATACTAATATTATAAAGTTAAAGACTTTGTTAGGTTGAATTGAACAAGCTAAATTTAGGAACTACTGGTACCAATTGAAAAAATATTTTTCTATTAAATAGTTCACCTATTGAGGAAGGCTATAGATTGTTCAACATCACAATATGTTTGTTGGTTAATTCTCAAGTTATAGCGGATGAAACCATGTGCCAAAGCTAGTAAAGTTATAAGATGTATCAGTTCATGCATTTCTGAAGTAATTTTAACAAATTAGGATGTTTAGAAAAATTTGTTGATCTGATTCACGACTTCATGATGCCATCTCTCACCATTCAAGGATAGTAGCCCTAACACATGTATAAAATCATCTTAATTCTATAAATAATATTGTATTTTAAAATTACAGTAGGAAATCAGACCCACCAGAACAGACTGAGGATAGTGTGGAACTACCAGGACCTGCAGGACCTCCTATCTCCAGGATACCAGACTTAATACCAGAGCAATTGAATCGTAACAAGGATAATATTAATCTGAACTATGTAAGAGTTTCAGTACAGGTTTACTCAAAATTTCGTTTGTCTCAAACTCAAAATTGTCTTCATTTAGTAAAGATAATATTTTTTGTTATGATTATCATGTAGTATTTTATATAAGTACCACATATTATATAATGCACCATTGCTTTGGTATCAACGTGAATATCAGAGAATATAAGCAATAAAATGCATGCATGAAATAAATTGATTAGGCACAAATTAATGTAAAATAATCTCTGTAAAATTCTCATATTTTAATTAAATTCTTTCATAATATCAAGCTACTGTTACATTGAATCTTTGATGTTGTATTATCTAATTTTTATTTACTAGAATAGTATTTTCATGGTGTGTTGCTATCTCTTAAGGGATCACCAACTCAGTCTTGCCGTGAGAAAGATTTAAAATACGGCTATACATGAATTTACTTTACTTATTTACTTACTGCAATACTTCAAAATTTATTAGGAAGAAGGAGACAGAAGTTCTTTTAGCCGCAATAATGAATCGCACGTATTAATAACTTTTTTAAATATTGTATACAATATCATATGTATTGCTGCTTTGTAAGAATAGCCACATCATACAAAAATCATAAGTTTTAAGTTAGATACAATTTTATTTAAAAAAAGGATCGCATACTTGCTGCTCTCAGTATTTCGTGATTAGTGGTATTTCCATATATTTTTATATTATTTAAACTTTGTCCAGTATAACGATAAAAGCTAAAAGCATTTAATTTTTACCTGGCTCTCCTGTACAATTATCATGTTTGTGTTGTGTTATTATTCATGCAAAGCTGTATATGTTGGCAGCGGTGTGCGGCGGCGCCGAGCCGCGCGCAGCTGCTGGAGGGGCACGCGGCGCGCTGGGCGGCCGTGCGCGCCGCCTGGCTGCGCCGCGCCGCCGCCGTCGAGGCGCGCTACGCCGCCGCGCAGCGACTGCTCAACGAGATCAACGTCAAGTGAGTATCGTACTCGAACTCGAGGAGGCTCAAACTATCTTGGACTATCATAAATTACGTCACAAGATAAGGGAGGTGAGGGGGTCAATGAATTGTGACATGGTCTAACAAGGAGGTGGGGAGGGATTGTGACGTCACATCTCAAATATGTAAGTATTAAAATCTCATTTACAATTTGAGAACTGCTGTTTCAATTTCATTATTTCTATATATAACTACAAAATGTGACATCACACTAGAAAGGGGAGGTTCTCACAAATGTGAACTGGAGGGTCAAATTATCGGGTAATTTCTGTGGATGGATAGACCCTTTTACCAATATGAAATGATACGTTAGACCCTCAATAATACATTACATCATTTCTTCCTACCTACCTCCATAGTCAATATGTATTCGTAGATATGAGTGTATGGATGAATTCTCGATTCCTGTTATTTCGTTTCATTTTTTTTTCATTAAATCTCAAAATTTATAACTTTTAATTTTCTTTTCAGCGCCATGTGATCCAGGCTAAATGAAAAAGATGTGTAGAGAACACAGTTATAGGTGAATTGTTCTATACTTAAGATTTTGGTGTTTTAGAAGTGTTTTGATCATGTACATATATTAATCAAGAAGTATAATAATTTGATATAGATTCGTTTATGTAATTGATCAAATATTAATGTTTATAATTGATTAATGTAATTTCCTAGCGTACTCACGGCGAAATTTTGCAGTGATTCAGAAGCGAAACAACCGCAAAATATTGCTATCAACCCCATTGTTCCTTTATTTGGTGAAACACGTTACCCAGGCAGCAAAATGTTCACAAGCGTTAGAGTTGAGCGAGAACAACAAATGTATGTGTACGATCTTATAGCACGAAATTTCGTTGCAGTGTAGCTTAATTTATTATAATTCACTTAACGCTGATGGTTGCAGCCAAGCGCTTCGTGGCCTAACGGTACCAACGAGCGCTCACTAAACTCACATATAAAAAAAAATATATAATTTATGAAGAAAATTAACATGTCAAGTATATTGCCTTACGTATAAAATATAATAATTTATTTAATAGCACAATACATAGTACTCGCTTATAAATGAGGTGACCATCTTAGTCCTCGGGAGTGGCAAGGCATCAGTGATAAACTTCAGATGGAACCCCTGTTCTATAGGAAGTTTCTTACAGACGTCCATGGGCGGCAGTTAACACTTACGATAAAAGAGTACGATGGAGGCATAACGCGCATATAACACCTATTGCCTATTTTTTCACCAAAATGTAGCTTTTGAATTTATTTAGTCAAGTTTTAAGTTTAAGTAGATTAAGTTACGTGTAATTTTTAAGTATAAATTATCTTGTAATAACTATTAATCATAGAATCAATGTTATTATTAAAACTTTTGTATGCCGATTGAATGATTTATTTAAATATAAAAATATCTTAACAACTACACTCCTTTGTATTTTTTCTTCTTTCCACTATCTCGAAGTTGAGGACACTCTGATCGACGATGGCCTTTCTCGTTACAGTTGTAGCAGGACTGCAAAATTATAATTCAAATAATCTATACTACAAAAAAATTAAAAGACGTTGGACTATTCATCTTGTCGAACTACATGCTCGAAATCGTTGAACTCGAATAGAAACATAATAAATAGTTTTTATATTGCAATGCATGTCAACAAAATTGACTTGTTGAGAGTAGAGCACTACCTCAAGCGCTCCGCATTATGAGACATGCAATTATTCTATGTAAAAGAAGATTGTTCATAACAAGTTAACTACTATGACAATAAGACGTAAACTGGAGCTATTTTACCTGTGATTCCACAATAACACCACAAACATGTCCCTTCTCCTGGCAGCATCTTCCACAAGTATCACAATGCGTGTACGTCGGTTTCACGCACCTCTTACACGCATTACAATGCCTATACGTCATACCATTCTTGCTTGTGCATGCCTTGCATTTGTTGCAATGCGCGTTCGTCACTGACACCCAATACTTGCATTTGTCGCATAGCTTGTAGCTACTGTCGTTTGAGAGGTCTATAGTGGCTAAAGGCAAGTTTGTGAAGAATCGAACTGGCGATCCCAGTTTACGACCTCCTTTTGCAGCTGTAAATTTCTTGTGGTTATGATACTCAACCTGAATGTGCAAAATCATTTTTTTAAGGATTTGTTAAGGGTCAAATAAATTATATTTTAACTAAACATATAAAATGTATACAAGAGTTTAATAAATGGTCATTAAAATGTATAAGAAAACTAGATTGACCTTCAGTAAGTATATACAAACAAACCAATTTTTCAAATATACTGTCTGAACAGAGATGTCAGATGTCAAATTTTACTAATGTCGTGTTCCGATCCGGTGGTAGTGTAAGAAAAGGGTATTGTAACTGACAATTTACACATTAGTTACAAATGAGTTCATTAGGATACTCTTTATCATGGGAAATGTGCAGTAAAGGCCTTGTTGCTCATTCAATCCTATTATTTTTGATTTATGTACTCATGTCTTTGAATCGACTTAATTGCCAGGAAAGTACATTATGCATTATTATACTCTATTATTTCATACCTCCACACAAACACTACATATAGTATAAGTACATAATACTAACCTGATAATCATGCATTTTAATTTCTGGTAGCAAGTTGCTAATGTATGGCTCAGAGAAATAAGGGAACGCCCATATGACAGGTAATATTTTGTTTTCCCCTTCATACAAAGCATTGTACGCAGCTGACAGGTCTTTTACAGTTTGGATCAGTGGCTCCACTCGACCTCCAAATGGTGGGTCCATTACAATGCATAGACCTCTATCCCTAGAAAATAAAAAATAATATTTTTTAAATACAATTATCATATTTTAACACAACATTTGTTACCTTATTTCAGTGGCGAAGCGTGGGGGGGGCGGAAGGGCGGCAAAAAAGATTTGATATTTAACCTTGTTTTGTCGTCAAGTTTTTTTTGATTGTCAAGTTTGATATTGTCGCTTTTGTTTCGGTTAGATATTATTAAAATTTGTAAATGTGTGGCGAGTTTATCTTTCGCCCCGAGCGGCGTAAGCCCATGCTTCGCCACTGCCTTATTTTAAGTTAAGAATAAAATGGAAAATATTACTCCAAAATATATATAAAGAAAATCTGTATACTACTCTACAAATCTGTATACTATTTGTGTATAAGAAGTCATCCTTTCTTTAAAAGGAAATATTCTTCTCAAGCAAAGTTAATAAAACATGCAGTCCAGCATTTTTTATGCAGTCCAACTAATGTCATCTGAGAAACTGATCAATACACAAAATTGAATACTATGATGTACACTTCAATATGAATGAAGTTTGTTACTCCCCCATCTTTTGAACACTTACCAGAAATATTTGTTTACCAATGCTGCTGTATATAATCATGTTATTTTTAATGTAGATGGTGCTGATTAAAACTGAATTAAACTTACCTTTACAATTAAGGTCAATAATGTATTATGTAAATACATAACTATAATAATTTGAATCTACTTCTCTATGGAGTTAGTTACATATGTATGTTATTTTGAGACAATAACAAATTAAAAATCCACTCACTTGGAATTCTTGAAAAACTTCTTAAGCACTTTTTCATCCTCATTCCCATTGAACAAATAATTGTTGAACATGTTATACCATAAGTACTTGTTCGGTGGATTAAACAGTCTGTGCCTTGTGTCATAGTCTAGGAGCAAGGAGTCATAGTCTGGATGTGCCTGGGCTGCTTCATGAACTGATGGTGTTCCAATGCAGAGGATGTTTCTGGAAATATCTTAATTGTATCATACACAATATTTCTTCATAAAAGGAACGAGCATTTGCTTGATGAAGTCATTGTTCCGATCTGGTGGTAGTGTAAGAAAAAAATATTGTAACTGACGATTTGTAAGTGCCCCCGTAGGCCTATGCAAAAATAAAGACATTTCATTTTATTGCAACCCGCGACTATATGTACTGCTAATTTAATGAGAGTGGTGGAGAGGTGGAGTCATAGAGGTGTTGTTACCATTGATGCTGGTTTCATTAGACTTTACTCTAAAAGACATGTCCTATGAACAAAAGAATATATATAAATATATTAATGTTACAAACAAAATCTTCATTGGTAAGCCAGCAAATAAATAGAGCAACATGCTATGTCCATAGTACCTATTGTAATTACAAAACAATGACAATAGGTTTCTTTTCAATAAAATAAATATCAATAGTATGAACAATCATGATAATAATATATAATTGTTTCGGTAATTGTCACACCTTATATTATTGTTCTTTAGAATCCCCAAAACGGTGGTAACTGCTTTCTTAGCAAATATGTACTGTGCCTCTTGGTGGTCATTCTCCAGGGTAGGCAGCCATGATGATGGAAACTGCAACTGTTCATCACTGAGGGACATTATGACTCTGTGGTCTTTTAGATGCTTCCTACTCTGTGATATAATGTACAACTCCTCGCAGGTATTGCAGTATGCTCTGTCAGTGGCGTGGCGACATTTTACCTGGAATAGCATAATTATTTTTAAACATATCATGCTTTGCTGTAAGTTACGGGATATAAAGATAAGGGTTTTTTAATAGAATTGGAATGAATTCCAGCTTCTGTAACTGGAAATCTTAGTGACGACTCACAATTTTGTTCAGTACTTTTTGTTTATTAATGTACTAACCTCGTTAAAAATTTTCCATGCACTAACTTTGTCGATCTTAGGAATCAGACTGTAGTACTTTTCATTTCGTTTTTTCACGCCCTCCTTCTGCCAATCCTCCTCTTCAATGTGTACCGTACAATCCTTTTTATTCCTGCACGAGGCGCACGCGAAGTACCGGCCCTTTTCCGTAGAAAATAACAACGTCGGACCATGCAAACATAGTGGATGATTTGTGACATCTTCTGTAATAACTTCTACAGGCAAAGAGGGTTTTAACTTGGTTTCGGTGGCGACGAATTTTCTTTTTTTGCCCATTTTAGAGATATTGTGTTACGTCTAGATTTTTTATATTTTGTATAAACACGTGTGAGTGACACCAGTAAGAAAGCTGTCAATTTTTTTTAGGCCACGGCGTCTGACTTTTCCGCCCTTCCCATTCATGAATTAAGTATTAAAATTTATAACTAATAAAAGTTTAAGATCTTTATAATATTTAAACGTACATGATAGTTTATCAAAATCAGAAATATGTTACTTTACTAGATATTACATACATTTTTTACGTTTTATTATCTAAAAAAAAAATGGCAACACCATGTATTTAAAAATAAAATAGATTATTACTGGCATACTGGCAAATCGCAATTCAGTGCCGGTTGCAAGGTCGAAATTACTCAAATTCCATTTCTTGACAAATTTCAAATAAATCTAATTTTAATAGTTATAAATTCAAAATGAGCGGCTTAGTAAGAACAGCACATCGAGTAATACAAACTTGCGTTAAGAATTCTGGTTTGACTGGCGCCCTGGTGTCGCGGACCCAAGCCCCTGTGAAACGTGACTTCACCAGGGGAATATGGCACATGAGCTGCTCCAAAAGGCTGGACAGCACGTCCGCGGGCTCCAGCCTGCTTCACAACCATTCCAATACGTGCAGCTGCGGCTGTGGTCTCAAAGCCATGCACACGAAAGGTAGCGTCTTGATTACGTGATTTTTGAGGTTATGTATTGCACCATGCAACAGTTACTGCTAAATTCGCTTAACCCCTTTAAATTTATTTCTACAACCCCTCCTCTCATAAAGTATACATTGATCTACTCTACTTCAAAGAATATCCGAAGCAGTTATTGATAGATTTGCTTTAAATATAAAGTAAGATTTGCAAGTATAATTATATACTCAAGATCAAAAGTGCTAATCAATTAACTAGCATGATATAATAGTAAGGTATGGTACATTCGCTCTTCATGCCCTAACAGTAACCTAACCTAATTTGCGCCACTCTGACCGGTCTTGTGCCCCCTGAATCCAGTGAGTTTTCTGCAGTCTTCTTCAGTTTGTCAGTCTATCTGGTCGGGAGCAACCTCAATCAAGGCATTACACCCTCCACCAGGGTACATACCTTATTCTAATTAATAAAAATAACATAATATATAAATAATAATAACTAATCATACTAATATAGCATTACTATATAGATCGGCAAGATGAACAGTCTCAAACTCCTAAGCCCCTCGGTGAGTCCTTTTCCTTCATATCACCCTATCCCTACCATCAGCATACCTAATAAAAAAGTATACACTTTATATGGACATGACTTTAATTGTAGCAATAAAACGTAAGTACTGTTTCTGTAGAACCTTTTTTCTAATTAGCAATACATAAAACTAACTTGCCCACAAACTATTTTAAGGTGCTAGCATGTTGTATGGGTAGTTCAAATCACATTTAGATGTTCTATCAAGTCAGTTTGTTAGCTAGTTTTAGTTGTCACTCATAATTCTAAATATTTTATTTAACTTGTTCCTATAGATCAAGAATAATCGATAGAAATGGCTTATGACTAATACAATGTTATACTATAAAGGTGTAAGTAAATCCTAAAATGAACTTATTTAATTGGCTAAAGGTATATATTTAGTTCATGTTCATTTAAAAAGCTATCACATATGAATGCATAGTTACCCGACTGTGTCAGGAGGAAGTTAATGCCCATTTCTTAAATTATAATTTTTAAAAATACTTTTACTTGACTATTTTGACAATAACTCAAAAAAACGTTAAATGAAATATATATTATATCATTAACAACAAATATTTTGTTTTAAGCAGATGGGTGTTTTGTTTTTAACTGTGTTACTAGTTGTTATTCTTACTGCATTTTTCTTTTCCTGAATGCATTGCCACACTGAGCTACCTAATATAGGTATTCCAGAGCCAAATTCAGGATACAGTAAATGATATTCACATCCAGGGTCAAGACTTGTGCCTTCTCACTGCATAAAAATATCAAACAAAATTTACATTCCCACTATAAATAATTTTTGCAAAGATAAAAAAATGTTTATAATTCTTACATACATTAACTTATCTTCATTAAACATTCATGATGTCTTGAGTATCTTATGTTGTTAAATAATATATTAGTATCACCTATTCACTAAAATATATATGTAGTGTAATAAAAATGTAAAGAAAATTTGAAATAATCAAAAATACATTTATTTCTATTGTATTATGAGTGGACATATAAATTTACTGAAAATATTTAGACTGGATTTGTCAAAACCTCTTTTCATTTCTCAGGTGAAAGAGAACTTGTTGAATTTCTGACAGAAGAAATTGTAGCTGAGCGTAAAGCACAGAAGATTAAAGCAATTCCTACTGAAGTTGACGGATTCAAAGTGCAGGGTGATGGTGCTGAAGTGGTATTAACTAAACAACTCAAGGAGGAAACGTAAGTAATTTATATGCCTTATGGGTCAAATACACAAGTACTGTGATACTTGTTATAAAATATTGTAAGACTACCTAAGAAAGTAACAAACAAACATACATAGAGTGATCTAGTAGAGCCTATAGCCTTCCTCAATAAATGGGCTATTCAACACAAATATATTTTTTCATTTCATACCTTTAGTACTTGAGATTAGCGTGTTCAGTGAAACAAACAAATTCGTCAGCTTTATAATATTAATAATATAATATTAGTAGTATGTATAAATTGTACAAAGTGTAAACTACAGTAATACCCCAAACTTACGCAATAGATTAGAATGAGTGATAACCACATAAGTTGAATAAATAAAAAAAATAAAATTAGGCAACAAATGCTAATTAAAATCCTAAATTATAGAAATATAAAATCACCACCCAAACTTACATATTTTGATAATTTCGAAATTGTATAAGCCATCAAAAAATGTTACAAAGTAGTTTGAAGACTTAAAATTTATTTGGCTGCTGCAAAATTCCCTCCCAACACGCTAATATTATCATAATTATGTCTACATAATTATAATAATATTAGCGTCATATTTATTTCCTCTAGGAAATATCCTTTTCGGTCAAGTATATATTTTCTAAAATTTCTAATTTGAAAATCGCGTAACTCCGGGTTCGCATAAGTGGAGGTATCACTATAAATTTTTTTGCGAGTGGTTGCTGTGCTCCATTGGCATCTGTAATAATCCTTGTGCAATAGGGATTTGCCCTGAAGCCGATTGCATCATCATCCTGAAGACTTAAGTAGATCCCCTTCTTAGACACTACACTAGCATCAGCATCTGGTATTTATACATATAATCCGATACTTTAAGTATATAAACGAGAAGTACTGTTTTTAAAATTTGTGTATATTTGATAATTACAGTATAAAAATCACATTCAACGTGAACCATACAGTGGACTCCGATGATATGGGCGAAGGCGACGTGCAGCCAGACAAACAGGAGTTTGCCGAGATGCGCTCAAAGCCCCAGTTCGAGGTTGATATCATCAGAGGCGACTCTACTCTGGGATTCACCTGCTCCTTCCTTCAGGACCCACCAGCAACCACAGCCGACGAGTACAGTTAGTATTAAGTTTTATTCTAATATGAGTGTTGTTTTCTAAATTGTAGCAAATGAACATGCCCTAAGACATCTGTAGCAACTTTATATAGAACATGGGTTCAATCTGAAGTTTATCACAGATGTGTTTCAATTTCTGAGGACTAAGATGGTTGTTACCTCCTACTGCAACGCAAGAAATGCTTCATACTTGGAATAGGCTTGATATAGCCTATAAAGTCAGTTGTATTGATGCAAATTAATGTCAAATTAAAACAGCTTATTAGACAGTTTTATTATATTTCAATTGAGCCTAAGTAACACCAGACACAATTCAATTAAAATTAAAAAAATATGGTATTAAAGTAATAAATCAATATCTTTTGTATAAGGTAAATACAATTTATGAAAATTAAAAAAAACTATTTCATTTTGTATTACAGATGATATCTTTGGTATTGATGAAGTGACTCTGTACAAAGGGGAGTGGTCCGACAAAGTATATGCGGTCGCTGGCGACGTTCTTGATGGGGTTTGTACAATTTATTCCATTTAGATGTAACAAAATCACTTTATCAATTCACTGGCTTGAGATCGACGCATAATAGATGGTATATTACAAAATATATCACACCCAATCACAAACCAACAACCCATCATAATATATGCATTATAAACGGTTATTCCAGTTATTAATCTGTCCCGGCTATAGTCTGATTCATAATTAGATGTCCAAAATGTAAACAAAGGAGATGACCTATCAAACAAACTTTCAATGATATTCAAGTTATACAACGATAATAAAATAATAACCTGACTAAATTAATATCAATTAACATTTCCCGATATTTATATTAACTCAATTTCGTACAGTAATGATAGTAAAAAAAAAATTATGGTTGAAAATTAAAATATGATATAGCAACACAACAGAAATCCTCAACATTTTTTGTGCAGCCATTTTGACAGCCAGTTTTCGTGATCGTGGTCGAACTCGAATGTTTTCTTGTTTTCATTTGATAAATTGTGTGTAGTTGTCAAAGATTTTGTTTCTTGTTGAGTTTGTTAAAGTTTTTTGTTTATTGTTCACTCGTTACGACATTTTATACGAAAATGGAACCGCAACCTGATCCCTCAAAGACTAACCTCTATTCACAGATTCGTCATTAACGTAACTGAGGCCGATTCATCAGAAAGTCATTATATTTTTAATTCAATATACTTCATTTTTATTATATTCAATTTCTATTGTCTAAGTCTATTTCTTTATCTATAAAACAACTAAACTTATCATAAGATGTATCTTAATGTAGAAATATATAAAAGAACCTTCATAATAATTTTCAAAAATTAAAGGTTTACCATACCTGTGATCGTATTTTGAAAATGACATTTCTATATTTACATTTTGTACACCTAATTATGAATAGTACTATAGTTTATTTCGTAAATACAACCATATACCTAATTTTACACGATTTGCTTTGTATATATTTTTTTAAATATACATATATTTTTTTAAATATACATTTAGCATAATTTCACCATTAATCTAGTAGCAACCATATTTCTACAGCCTTGTATACTTTTTTAGTTATTGTCATAGTATTTTTTTTTTTATATATAATGACCCATACCATAAATTCGCCATTTACCTAAGAGCAACCATAGCCTCTTGGTTTGTACCTACTTACTATATTGGTCAATCGTATGGGTCGAGGTTCGAATCTCGACAATGTTCAATTGATGTTTTACCCCATTTATTTCGCCACACTTGATTCTATAACACACGTAGTTTTCGAGTGCCAGAAATGGGGAATATTAAAGCATAGATGTGAAGTTTATTCTTCATACTATATGAAGACTATTCATTGAAATGCAATATTTAATCTTGTTTCATATGATAATATAGATTTAATTTTGTATATTTTATAAAATTACATACATTTTTATGTATTTATATGATGATTTATATTATTTATACAAATATTTATTATTTTTCTCTTGATTATTCGACTACACTTTCTATTCCAGATTGATTATTTTGGTTTAAATTTTTTTTAGTTTACTATTTTCATCTTTTAAAGCTGTTTTTTAATCAAGCAACATATTCTTAGATTTGTTCCTTTGTAATTGTTAATTAATTAAAAAAAATCTAATTACTTATAAATAATAAAAGTACATTATTCATTAACAAAACTATACCAAATCTATACGATTGAATCGATAAGTTATCGAAACATTTTATAATGATTAGTAATCCTTCATCTTCAATAAATAAAAAACTAAAAAATAATTTATAATTCCTTTTGCAGTACCTATACGACTTGCTGATGAACTTGCTGGAAGAGAAGGGTATCAGCAATGAGTTTGTTCAGAAGCTGTCGGACTTCAGCACCGCCTACGAACACGCCGCCTACATCAATCTGCTCGAGACTATGTCCAAGTTTACCATCGGCAAGTAGGGATGGAGGGAAACGCGGATCGGACCTATGGAGCCCATGACAGATAAAACATATATGAAAAAAATAGAAAAAAAATACAGATAAATAATAAAAATAGTTTTGTTTTTAGAGCGTTGTAAAATACGTGCCATAATAAAAAATTAAATTATCATCTGCTGAATTTGTCATTTTCGACTTCATTTTTTTCGATGTACTATAAAAATAATCCTTCATTTAAAATATTTTCTATAATTTGCCATAATATTTTTTGGCAAAACAACAAAATCTAAAATATTTTATATACAAAAAAAAATTGTGGGTTCCACAGGATTTTCGAATTTAATTGTTACATCAATTAGGTGGAATGGTTGACAGAGCATTTATTTTGCTTAGGCAAGCTTTAAAGTGATTAGTTTAGTTTTATTGTACACAATGATGTGTTCTTGTTTTATTTGTTAGTGTTAATGTGTTTAGTTCTCATTATAATAAATGATATACAATAAGAGGCGTTTTATTTCATGTTTCGTATTTGTATCATATAAACATAGCATACTGCAGATACTTTTGGAGAAAAATAATAATTGTTACGTATTTTCAAGCAAAGAATCGTGAGGTATATATAAATAGAAATGTTATCCAGATCTTAGATTATGATTGAGATAGTGGAGCCTTTTTAGTAGTAATAAATTAATTTGACGAATAAAAATCATTTTAAATATCAAAAAGCATCTATTATTTACATTTCTTTGCATTACGCTAATTGTGATATTAGCGAGTTTACAAATAACTAAACAAAAACTCGCTACCAATAGTTGCAGAGCAGTCAGAGGAACTAAAAAGAAGAGACGCAAATAAAATTATAGTAGATACAATGCCAATGTTAATAGAATATTAAATATTACAGACGATTTTTTTCATATATTAATATTCTTTCGCCTTTGTCGTATGTATGAAATAGAAAACAACATACATCTGAAATTAAATCAATTTGAAGTACTAATTTCAACAAAATCGATAATCCTTGCTTTTCATGTTGTTGTGCTACTTAAAAACCGATAAACGATGAGGAAGAAAGATCCTCGAGTGGCGACCACGTTAAGGCAAAACGAGCATAGGTCGCCCCCCGACCAGGTGGACCGATGTCCTAAACAAGACAGCGGGAAACCGCTGGATTCAGAAGGCACAGGACAGGTTGGAGTGGCGCCGTTTAGGGGAGGCCTATGTCCAGCAATGGACCTCGAAAGTATATGGATGGATGGTATTACTTAAAAAAAAATAACGATCATTAATACAGTTAGCGTACGTATAGACATTCCTAAGCTATCACTATCACTAATGTGTTATATGACGCAAATTTGGTTCACGAAATGCGACAGTGGTTAGTATTTGGTTTGATAAAGCCAATCTGATATAATTTTATGCCAATCACGCAACTGTCTGTTTATGGTAAAAATATCACAAAATCCGCGTTAGGAACTATTAATTAATTACTACTATTTATTGTCGACAATTGTATAAGTAAAAAAGTACGGACGTATCATTTTGATCTTTGAATTTATGAACATTACTAAAAATGGTATATGGTTCTATATAGGTTCTATTATTTAAGTATGTTCTGAATTTATGCCTAGTTTGCTAATAAACTATCTTCGGGCCAAGATATTATATTTCTTACTTTGAGATTTTGATTACATAATTTAAATCGGCAGGTGCCAGATAGAGAAACAGATGAATCTATCATATTCGGACTATAAATTAACAATAACTTTGGAGTTGCAATATTTATTTTGATCCAGAACTTTACTTTAATTTAAACTACGTGAACAAATACACAATACATCTAATATTAACCAATAAATTGTATAAAAATCTAAATTCTGAGAAACTCGGAGAGATTGTCTTTTTTCTTTTTATTTTTTAAGCATCTCTTTTATACACGAGAAATAAAAACTAGCTCCAGTGTCTTACCTTTCATTTGACTAAATTAGAAGCTTGTATGACAAGATACGCTCCACTTTAATATTTAATTAACTATTGAAATATAATTGCTTAGTTCTAAGCTGTTTTGATTACATATGCGTTATTCATTGCTCATTTCTGAAGACTGAATAAAAACTCATTAATGAAGTTATTAAAAAATATGAGTACATCAATTAAATAAATATTTAACTCTGGTGAGTAAATCTATTTGAGTCACCAAGAACCCTATACATAACACGGCTTACACGGATTAAAAGTAAAATTTTCAAGTAGATATAAAATAATTTGCTCAGAGTAAAAAGAACACCTTGTATTTTATCACTCCCATGTTCACGTGAAGCTTATCATAAGTAATTACGAAGGATGATTACGTGCCACTATATATTTACGTGACGAATTCATTTTGCCTCTAAATTTGCCGCGTCCAGCCGTCAGCTGACACTATTCTAGCCATCTCCCGATCTCAAACGTAACTCGAATATAAAATGGAGTTATATGTTTATCTCTTTTTTTCATCCCTTGTTTTGCTTAATATCACATGACGATTGCACGTGGCAGAAACAGCCACTAGATGTCTTGTTTATACCTTTTCGAAAGAAGCTAAAATCGAATTAACCAATAGAATACGATCAGTTCAGCCGAGTAACCAATGAAACCGTCGTTAGCGTCCTGAACTTCGTGCGAATCGAATCGAGCTGTCAAACCATCGGCCAAAATGAAACGAGTTTTATTTTACCTCGCCAAAATGGCTGACGCGTCGTCGTCGGTGCGCGCAAAGAAAATACCCGATAATCTTTATGAACTGTGTTTGACAAATTTAGTGAACTATCTGCAGAAATGTAAGTGCGAGCGAAATGATTTGCATTACCTGCCGGACACCGTCCTTATGGATGTGTATTACAAGGTGAGTTTGATCGAAGCTTATACATCATTATCTACAAAAACAGTCTCGACGAAATTCACCGTTACTTATTTGTGGTGTGTTATCTGTTTCGCGATGTTCTGGTTATCGGTGACGACATACAGGGTGGTTAAGATCGCTGCGAACAGTATTCGGATGAGCATTTAGGTTCATGGTCACGCGGTGCAAAGCCGTAAGAATTTTAAGTGAGTCCCTTGACACTTTCACTGCTTAGCTGCATCGAGCATCGAGGCATATTAGTCATAGTGTAATCATCGTTATTAATTGCGAAACGCCGTTTAATAGCGTATGGGATTGTTTATTCCATAATTATGTGTTGTTCGGTGGAATAAACAGGTGGAATGTGAGTCTTTGTGTGGTCGTTTGCCACCTGTCCTGCCCACGTACCCACCCTAGTAAGATGTTATTGACTGTAAAACGCATGGAACACGCTTGTAACAGTAACGTCATCGGTTTAACGCAGAAAAATAACAACGTTCACTTTTATTTTATGTCGCGAATTATTACATTTACATAATTTACGTGAATACTTAGGTTATAAATATTATCGCCTTAAATGCAATTCTATTATCATTATTGTGTTAAATACTTAAGCGCAATTGTTCAATTATGTTCTGCTGCTTCTAAATCAATCGTTATCCTTTATAAAAATGGATTTATTTTCAATTGGTATTGTAAGTGTTATAACTAAGCAATATTTTGTTATAGGAACATATATATATTTATGTATCTATTGTTGACCAATACTATTGTGGACGAATACAGATAATTACGAACGAACGAATACAGATAAACACATTTATTTCGAATCGTGATCATATTTATCGTTTTTTATGAGCCCTAAAGCCGTTAAACAATGAAATCAGTATTAACGGACTTAAGCACAAGCTATTTCTATACCCCAACAATCTCTATACCAATGCACATTAATACAACAAACGCGAAGTTTACATCATACACGAAGTGCTGGTCGCTTGGTCACAATAATACCATAACTAGGATAATATTCAGATGCCATTGGCCTTAGTGAAGAGCGAGATGAAAAAATCCTTAGTTCTACTTCATAACTTGGATTTGAGGCAAATTTCAAATTCTCAAATATGCCTCTGTAGATGTAATAGGATGTCCTGTCCACAATCTCCAAAAACCAAGTGTTTTGTATTTAACAATACTGATTGTGCATAAATGGTTGCCGGCTTACTTATATATGAGGCAACCATCTTAGTCCTCGGGAGTAGCAAATCTGTGATCGATTATATGTTCTATATATGAAGTTCTTGTTAATGTCTATGGGCAGCAGTAACCACTTACCATCAGGTGGACTGCATGCTCGTTTGCTACTTCAATCTGATAAAAAATGATTTTATTTCACTAACGTTAAATTAATGTTTTGCCTTCATATACCTATAATTACATACCACGAACTAATCTAACCGTAAAAATACTAGAATTCCGCCCTGCGGTATGTAAATCATAAAAATGTAGCCGCGTTGGAATTGGACAACAAATTGGAATAATTGGATATGTGCGAGCGAGCGGTTTATCAACAATGTGTTTGTCAGCCGTCAGCTGTGAGCGGCCGATATGTTGTATAACACGTTCACACATGCATACGTCACATCGCACACATACATGTTGTTATGTTTTCGGTTGTAAATATAAAGGTGAAATGTTTCATAACAATGTTTTTAATAGATTGGCAGTATTTTATTTAATTGAAGTAGAGTATATAGTAGAGGATGCAATTCAGCGACCATGCAAACGCAGCGCCTGGAATAAAAACTACCTATATTACAATATAATTATAAAGTAAAAATTCCTTATTGCCATGTCTCATACGCCTTATATGTTCCGAGGTGTCGTAATTAATGTCGTATAATAGTTACGTATCTACTTTCCTTCGAGACTTTAATGAAAATATTTTAAGCATCATTTCTAATAGCTTAATTTTGACATTGCTTTGAACTTTTAATACAGTTACAAGGTTATATTTACAACTTTACCCAACGCACACTGAGAACGAAAGGCCGACCCTTAAATTTAAGCAAATTCAGTTAAATGAACTATTCCCAAAGACGTAGTGTATCGTCTAGCGCATTAAAAAATATGCTTTCGTGCTAAAAAATGACAAATATATAAATTACGTCCCTTTACAAACGCTCGTTTTAAGAAACACCTCAAAATGCGAAAAAAATCTCAAAACTCAATTTAGTTTTTTTACAAAATATCGTATTAGGTCCCCTTTTAAACGACTTCCCAAAGGAAAAAGGTTATCTATTCGTCACGTATATTTTTCTTTCCCAATCGCGATATGTTAACGTAATACTTACACGCAGAACATAAATACTAACCAAAAAAAGAACAGTAATCGTAAAGCAGTTCAGTAATATTTATTACATCTGTAAGGTAGTTAGGCTATCGTAAAACCTTCACGTTTTCTTTCGAACGTTTGCGAAGAGAACCCGAAAAGGAGTGATACCTATATTTCCCTGCGTTGATTTTTTTTCTCGTAAACTGGTACTGTACATTGGATACTAAGTAATTGGCCCGAAGTTGAAAGGTTTGCTATCATATGAGTCTGGTTAGATACCTAGCAGCATGGGCGCCGACGGTGAGGTGCAAGGTGCAATTGTAACCCTGTCTTGAAAGAAAGTTCACAGAGAAAATTACATATTTTTTATCCGACTTTATATAGTTATATATTTCTTAAGTACATATATCTATATTTTATATTGGTTAATAGTAAGATGCGGATGCACCTTCCTGAAGTAATCCTGGCGGTGCCCAAGCCGGGCAGGCAAACATTTATATCTTTATGCCTTGGAGATTCTTCTTGAAGGCAAAAACGGGAGAGGTCATGCTTATACCAAGTTTATTACGTTTCCTCATCAACAATAACGATTCAGTCTATAAATTGCAGTGTATGTTGTAGAAAAAAAAACACGATGTTCCCAATTTCAATCATCTCTAGTATAATTTTGATAATATCAATATATTTTATTTGTTCCGTGTGCGGAACATATTATGTTTCCCGCACACGGAAAAAATAAAATAATAATACACATGAAGAATGGATCACCCTTGGGAGGTCGGTTAAAATTGTAAGACGTATAATTGTGGGTAAAATATTTCGAACAAGTTGCATCGATCGTAGTCACAGCGAAATTGAGATGATATATCGTCAAAAGGAAATTCCAAAACTGTATATCGTGAGTTTAATATTTAAATGGATCAAATTCGCGCTTTAAAATCAAGTAGGTAATATTGTTTGTTCAGAGTTCAACGCAAACCGGAACATAACTACATCGTCTCTAATCTCGTTTTATCTCAGTTGATGCAAAGCTGTATTTGCGTGCGGCGATATATAATTTACACGTATCATTGTGTAATTCCCAGAAACGTACATAAAACTATTCTTTGAAATCCGTATTTCATCACCTTCAACGTAAGAAACCTTTTCAAAGTGAGAAGGGCTTGGCTATCCCTATCTACTGAGAAGGACGGAGTAGTTATAGCTATTCTAGGGATGGGGGTCAAAAAGTAATTGTTTATATAACTGACATGACATTCAAACACATTACATCGATGAATCGGAGGTGCTTAGTTAATTCTGTTACCCCTAAATGAGGGATGCAGAAATCATACTGCTAGATTAGGTTAGTTACAATTACATAGATTAAAAATTAACAAAAATATCCCAAAAAGAAAAGACACGCCACAGACAGACACATAATAAAACCCCTCTTTTTGCGTCGGGGGTTAAAAACAACTACGTTAGTGACAAATAAATTGAAATTTAAGCTGTAAAATAAATAGGACGCCAATAACGATTGTACTTTTTGAGTTTAACTTTTTGAGTTTTGTTTTAGTTTAACAAATATTCCAATAAAGCATTGGCCATGAAATATTAACATTAACTTCGCAGAAAATAATGTATCGCATATTTTATTACATAACGTAAATAATGTTTATTTCGTAACATTCTTCGCTACATGCTTTTGACTCGTAATTATGATAAATGTTACGTCATTCCTTTGGTTATCGATCAGTTATTTTAACACTAGTAACATTCTTAAAAATATTAAAACAAAAACTCGCCTGCTTAAAAGATTATGTCGTTTTAATTTTATGGAAAATTTATCGTTAATAAATGTATAATTTATCGTTTATTTTTGGTACGGTCTATTCAGTAGCTTTCACTTAATGCCCATATATTGTCGTGATAATTAAATATTCGTTCCTTCCTCCCCTTTTTCCTATTATAGGCGCAATTTTTTTAAATCATGTAGCCTGTATCTACTCTGCAAATAAAAAGGACTTTAAGTCCACGTCACATGCCATTCGCGCTGTAGCACGTGCCAAAGAAATAGACATAATATGTACATGCCTACATACAAGTAGTCGCAAAACATTACCCTCTTTCTGACGCAGTTGTGTAAAAATATTTTTTTTAGCGTAATGTAGATCAAACATAACAGATAATATGTATCCGAAGCATTCCAACTTCGTATTCAGCGGTAGCAACACATTTGATACCAACCTGAGTAAGACTAATAATGATTGAAGAAGCGTCGAACATTAGTGGGGAGCTAATATGCTACACCTACCGCTAAGTTGGAATGCTTAGGATACAAGCCGACCAAGCTAACTAGACGAATGTCATGTCGTGACGTCACTCGCAAGAATGGAAGTACTGATGACAGAAAAAAATAGCAATAACGATTTTTTGCCAAATGTTGATTTCCATGAGATGTAAATTTTAATAAATTTCTGTCTTAATAATTTATACCTAACGTTTAACGTTAACAACGTTTTTTTACATGTTTAGGTTATCATTGTAACAGAAACTCATGAGTACGACAAATTAAATTTGCTTATTTATTTAATTAATAGTAAATCATAATAGATTAGGGAGTTTAGGAAACGGCACTAGGACGAGAGCGGGGCATGAGACGGGACCGGGGAGGGAGACCGCATTCCTCCCGTTCGTCTAGTTAGCTATTCAAGTAGTATGAAGTTTATTGGAATGACAATGGCGCCATCTGGAGAAAATTGGTCGTACCGACTCGTATACTTCGAAGGCTCATACAAAACAACTTTGCTAAAAATAATCACATGATCAAATACATAATTTATGGCTCTATAAAGGACATAAAGACAAACATTATATTTTATATATATAGATTTATTATTTTAAGCAAGCAGTTTGTATGCACTAAGTTCTTCACCGCTGAGCTAAAGAAATAGTTCTGATACGTGACCTAATAAATCATGGAGAATACTGAGTACGAAGATTTAACGATCTGAAAATGAAAGATTTTTAAGTAAATTAGAAATTTAGTAACTTTTTTTTATAATGAAAGATTTTGGATGTAACTTACCGATAAATAAGAACTATATGACATTTCTATAATACCGAAGGCTCGAATGATAACTGGTTTCTGAAATGTTTTATAATTTAATATAGATAAACAGAATATCGATATTCATAGAGATAGTAAAAATGAAAGTCCCAAACTGTTATCTGTACTACTATGTTTTGAAGGTAGTTCAACGTGTATAGTTCGTCCGAGGAGGTACCTACTACCGCCAAACCTATTTCTAAGGTGAATCAGTCACTGCGTTTCGATAGAAGGGTGTGGGTGCCGAATCACTGTCGTATGAGACGATCTTCTTTATCCTCGGGAGTATCCATCTGTGATTGACTTGACAGAATACCTCTTCTGTATGAAGTTGCTTACAGATGGGCGGCAGTGGCAATCTACCATCAAGTGGACGGCATGCTCGTTTGCTACTGAACTGTATCTGAAGTCGATCACGGTGGCGTTGCTACTCCCGAGGAACCTGATGGTCGCCTTATATAAGCGAGTCGCAAACACACCCTGCCGCTTCACGCTAGAAATAGATGTGGCGGTGGTACCTTCCCGGTCGAAATACACTGGTTTTACCACCTTGCTAATATACGGCTTTAATAGTTTTTTTACCTGCACTTGTGTCATAGCTACGACCACAAGTTTTCGAACTCGAACAGCAGAGGATCTCTGACAATTCTGCCACCCAGAACTGTAAATGGCCGCTGCTAAATTTGCTGCCTGTTACGAAATAGGAAACTTTAGATATGAAGCGATAACAAGACAAGAAATGTAGAGGAATCGGCGTATAGATCAAAAAACTTAACGTTTTTGATGTAAAGCATCTATAGGCGCTAGTATTATAATTGTTGGCATGGCAATGCTTGCATTTATTTATTTTTGCGCCATCTGCTTTAGATTGTCGGAACTATTAAGTATAGAACAATATTTAGCGGGCTGCGGTGTTAGTTAGACTTAGTGCGGGATACTGTTCGTAGATGGCGTTATTTTCATTATGCTATATATTTAGTTCCTGTCGCAATCTTGTC
>DWNE01000805.1:0-25461 GCA_018249875.1 Cecropterus toxeus | reverse complement strand
GCCAAGTTGCACCGATTAAGGCATGCAAAATTTACAAAGTTATTTAATAAGTTAACAACAATATAATGATGAATGAACATTCATCACAATTACATTACAAACATGATTAAATTGTTCATTCATTAATTAAAAACTTAAGTTTCACAATTCAAAGCATTATAACTTAAATTAAATTTATACAGTTATAATTTATTACTTTTAAAATTCTCTTATCTGTCTTTAAATTCTTTAACGGAATAGTACTCTTTTTCCAATATATACTTATGTATGTTACGAATATCTCTCAAACCACAATATTCAAACCATAACACAACATCGCTTAACACTGTTACTTAGGTAGACAGGCGTGGCGGTGGAATTGGAGTGGAACCACAAAGGGTTCTACCTTTATTATTCATATCGTAATATGCGTCTAAGGCAAAGGTTATACGCCCTTCAAAGCTAAGAGCTCCCGGGGGAGGTGCCACTCCATCGCTTTAATAACCAATCGATAGTTTAATTGCTACGGAGACCATTGCTACCAGATCACGGTTGAACGCAACTCTTGAATGCTTATGCAATAGAAGTTGCAGGTGAGCATGCAACACCTGATATTAAATGGTTGATTTCGAATCGAATTCATTCATTCATTCATTTTCATAATGTAGATTGAGCAAACGAACGTGCAGTCCATCTTTTGCTCGTAAAGTCGATGCCACCCATGCCACACGGATAAACAACCCCAGATAAGTTACCTGAGGTTAGCCACAAGCGTGCTGCTAGCACTGAGAGACTAAGTTGGAACACCGCGGATACCTTACTACATTGCACCGAAACGCAAGAACTGCTTCACGCTAGAAATAAGTGTGGCGGTGGTACTTCCCCGGTCGAACTATATTGGTTCTACAACTTCTAGACCAGAACACAGCAACGCTATCTATATTCTGCTGTTATTAGACAGAAATAGGTATTGTGTTGGTGCTTCCGAAGTTGAACGACAAAGAATCTACCACCCTTTATACCTTATGACTCAAATCTTCCTGATGATTATATGTAATTTCTCTTGCGATCTTGCATCACAATACACAAGAATAATAGCGAAATTTTGATATTGCTCAATCCACTTATGAACAATAATATCACACAAGAGGCATAACTCTCTATATAAAGATATTGAAGTCGTTTAGGGGTAAATATAATCATCGGCTCACTTTAATATGAGGCGACCATTGTAGTCTTCGTGAGTAGCAAAGTATCTGTGATCGACTTCAGATAGAACCCTTGTTGTTTATAAAGTTGTTTAGAGATTTCCATGGGCGGTAGTACTCACTTTCGTATGTATGTATGTATGCTTGTTTGTACATAAATGTGATAATTAAATATTTCGCTTGATATACGAAGCATTCTTATGTATTTCTCATATTTAGCACAATATTCTGTTTGTTTTATGCTCTAACATACAGGGGATATTAAATGGTGCTTGATGCCCATGGATAATCTATCCCAGGCAGGGTTAAAGTCCGAGTTCGAGATCGGTTACAAATGGGATGCTTCCCCTGAGGACTTAGAACATAACGTACGAATCGCTTTAAAAATCAGATTTATAAACCTAACATTGATTTTGTAAGGAATAAATTAAGTTAACATGAGATGATCACTGCTCACAAATTAACCTAAAAACCATCTTGTGTTACTCCAAGACCAATCTTTGGTTAAATAGATTTACATTCAAGTATATTCTAAAAAAAGACCGCCCCGCAATGGCAGAATATATTTTTTCTACAAAAAACTGGTTATATATAGTGGAAAATAAATTTTGTGCGCCCCAGGACCCCATACTACTCCACTGATCCTAATGCTGGGTTCAGGTACCCCACAATAGAAGAAGGTAGAAAACTCAAGCACACTAATCTCTGCTTTAATTAGACTTAGTTAAAGCCCAAGTTTTACAACACAGACAATAATTACACGATTTATTCACAAGCTCTGACGCGATCCTGTAATTACCATGATCCTCCACTACATTTTCGTAATCACTTTTACGTTATAAAGCATTCTAATGAAACTCCGTCTGTAATGTGTGCTCAAACTATTTGCCCGTGCCGCCGCAGCGACTGTCAACAATCTAAATTAAACCCGGGACTCCAATTCTTAGGGTTATTGCTTTCAAATGCAGCTCCACTTCGTGCTAGCGTGGATGTAATGAGATAGATAATTGCATTTGCTACGATAATTTACTGATGTTCCCTTACAACATTCGATGTGTATGAAAGTAGTGTAAGAGGGACAGTCAAATGTTACGTTTGGTAGTCGTAAATGAGAAATACGAGGAATGGTATATATTCTTTTATCAGATTGAAGTAACAAGCACGCAGTCCACCTGATGGTAAGTGGTTGATGCCGCCCATGGACACTTATAAGCAACGTTATGTAGAACAGGGTTTCTATCTGAAGTTGATTACAGATGCGTTGCTACTTCCGAGGATGGCCGCCTCATACATAAGTGAGCCGTATATATATGTATTATTAAATGAATCAAATATTTTAACCAATCAGTATTGTACTTCTCGGTTTGGTTTCTCCTACTCGATCCACTGATGAACGATGATATCGCCATGGGGCATAGAGTCTCTATAATAGTGTTATCTAACAATATTGCCATCGATTATTCGTAAGTATGTAATTATCGCTATACAAAGCAATACTATTTAATTCTTAGAGTGAGAATGATCTTCTCTTGTACATAAAATTGTGCTAAAATCATTTACGTACTAAAAATGCCATATACAACCTTAAAATTTCCAAATAAATAGCTTTCGTCTATCACTTTAATGCCATTTATGTTCCCGAAATTATATTCATATATCGTACTCGAATTCCGTTAACCAAAACTAAAATAAATTTAACTTGCACTAAAAGTCTTGCAAACGTTAATTAACAGGAACATAGTATTACCCGAGTCTAGGACATCTGTTTTACCTAGAACCAAAGTTAATTGCATCCTCCCTCCTAGCACCCTCACGTAGAAATACCTTGCCTTACTGTTTTAGAATAATCGATAAACTATAAAAGTTTTTTTTTTATTTGAATTCACTTTTTATTTACAAACTTAAATTTAAATTATATCTTATATGATAGGGGGAAAAACACGGTGAAACCTTTTGTGTAAATAAACATATTAGTGCATTGCCATAAGAATTTGGCAAAGCACTACCGTGCTTTTCGATAACCTAATGTAATTCATCTTATGTAACATACAAAAACACATACCCAGCAAAAATTATACCCAAAACCTTCAGAATTAACGAATACATGTAAACATGTATATAAAATATATATATACATGTACATGTGTAGAAATATTCATTAAAAAATATAAATTTTAATTCACTCTACTTTATACTACTACAATATTAATATTACGTATTAAAAGTATTAGAATTTATCAATTTCCATATATTCGCGTACACGTGCGTCCAAACTTCACTCCACGATATCAAATCTCTGGATTAGTGACCATAAAAAGATCTACGTCTATTTTTTGCTATATAGATTTAATTTAATTATTTCGTTTAACAAGTTACTCAGTAGGTTATATAAGAACTCTCCCACCCCATTGTATAATTACGTTAAGTTATTCGCTGTTATGTCTCTATGAAACTCGCAACTTCCACCTAACATCAAACTATTGTTTCATGTTTTTGACAGTTTAAAGACATAGCCGAGCGAGCGAGCGAGTTGCCGCTGCCTTGTCATCTCTACATAATAATGGTTTAACTGCAAATGATACTTTTGTCGCTAGATGGCGTTATTCTCCTAACAAATAGTTGGTAACAGTTATTTAAATATCCAACTGCTATCGCAAGATGGCGTTAGTAGGCGTATTAAAACTTGCGCTAGTGATTTATTGTGACATCAAGTAGATACATTTGAAAAGTGAAACTTTATCTAGATATATTTCCGTAGATGAAAAATGTCGTATAAATTACCACGTCTAATAAATACAAAAGTATAATTGTCACCAATCCGTTTCTATACAAATGCTGGGTAAGATTTCCTTTAAAAAGTGATAAATCAAATTGATTTTTTTCGCTAATAAGTTCGACACATTTCATACGTGTTTGAGCATTTATAATGGGAAACTCAGACAATTTGGTTTCTATCCTTACAAAGATTCAAATTCCCAACAAGTAATATTTGAAAAGCGGACATGGCATAGAAATCGAAAGCAAGAAACCTCCAGAGAATTTTAAACTATTAAACTACCATTGTCACTACACATATCCATAATTACAACGGTAACTACCTAACTTTGGAACAGATGTTCCTGGATGACATTCGTATGTAACCGGAATATCCCGGAGAGATAATAATTAGAAGCCCTCGAACAAAGCAACCACTGAAAACAGGAATACACAAGGACCAATAACACTTTACCTTCATTTACAAACTACTTTCTACGCTACACGGATCTAGACAAAATGGTTTTGTCATAACAATAACCATTTTAGTTGACCCCTCGTAACGAAGTGTTTCAAAGGAAGTGTAAGTCAGCAAATCTAGTCTGACAGATTGTTTATTGATGCCGTAATTATGATGCTGTTGTTGAAATAATAATGGCCATAGTAGAATCAGTTTCCTTTTGAATGCAAGACAGAGATATTTCACTTGTTGTATTACAACTTCGTCTTCAGAAATAGCAATAGTGTGTTATCGACTTCAGGTGTCTACTATATTTGTAGTCGATTAGTCATCTCCGTATAGTCAGTGCTTTAGAAGATAAGTCATCTATCTCTTCTAAATATTAAAGTAGCAAACAGTCCACCTGGTGACAAGTGGTTACTGCCCGTAGACGTCTAAAAGCAATATAGAACGGGTTTTATGTGGAGTCGATCACAGATGCGTTGCTACTCACGAAAACTAGGGTCACCTCATATAAAAATAAGCCGGCAACAACACCCTTCCACACCTTGCAAGAACTGCTTCACGCTAGAAATAGGTGTGGCAGTGATACCTCCCCGGTGAAACTACAGTGGTTCTACCACCTCGTGCTTCACCATCATCTCTGCTATTATTATAAATAATATGTAAGTTGTCCTCTAGTCGTCCTTGTCGGAATTTTAAACACATCCAAATCAAGCTTGCCACTAAGATATATCAATTTCAACCTTTTGCTTAAACGGATACCGAGTGAATACATAATACATATGTACAACGTTGTGTAATAACGCATCACTGTACATACTGTACGCATGACGATTTTATGTAAATTTCCTTACTTACGTCCATGGACCCGTGCTTGTTTACTTCAATTTTATAAAGATGCATTGCCATCATTGAAGAAGTAGAAATTTCGTGTAATAACACAACATTGTGTTTTATTTATTAGTAAAACAATTATTTATCAAGACCTTAATTGTGGTAAGAGACAAACAGACGCAAGTTTTCAATACAAAATATAATAAGAATAGAACTATATAGAACTAGAAAATTTATAAATTTTGATGATTTTAATGATTTGATATAGTAATTACCAAAATTATTCATTTTAGTAGATACATATTTGAATACGCAACATATTAAGTTGAATGTCCATCGGAACGAGTAGCTCACAGTCAGGACATTGTACTCACGAGTGCCGACTTCAACCGCAAAAACAGTAGTCTAACCTTTCGCTCACACGAATTGCATTAAACAGCGAACAGAGATTTGCAACTGCGAATTTGTGTCAAAGGCGATTCAGATGGCCGGCAACTAGTTAACTGCCCAGAACTATTTGGTCGCTAACTGAATACATTTAAAATTCATCGCAGCAAGCTTGGCGAACGAAACAGTGGCATTCGCTTTAAATAGGGAATGAGTTGACAAAGAGGTCAGCTCTGATTTAGGTAGTAATGGGATTTTTTCATATTAAACTGTGTCTCAATTATTTGCCGTTTTTGTGAAGTTGAAACGAACGAGCATGCTGTTAACCTGAGGTTACTAGTTACCACTGAAACGTAAGTTGATGTGAAGCGGCTTGACTTGTGTTAGCGTCTGTTCCTTACCAAAGGGCAAGGCGGTAGAACTTTTTAATTATAAAGAACTAGCAAACAAGTATGCATTAAACCTGATGGTAAGTGGCTACTGCCGTCCATGGACGTTTGTTATTAAATCCAGATAAGATATCCCTGAGGATTGAGTTGGAACGTCTCGAAGTATGTTTTCCTTACACACTTCAGTCCAGAACATTTCTCTGTTCTGGATGACATAACAACATGCTGTAGGTACACAAAAATAGGTATGGCTGTGGCGCATCCGAAATCAAACCACAAAAAGTTTCAATATTATTAAAAAATGCATATGTTACCATATATATTTGATCATAAGAAATAAAGCATTGAATATTAATGTTTATAATAAATTAAACATTGTAAATTTCTAATAAACATTTTGGATAGCAGAACATACATAATACATAAATATAATTAAAACCAAGACTAAATATCCTATCAGTTATAACATCACATAAAACGACTTTCCGGTCAACACAAGAGTTATTTAATGTGACAGTCGTTAGATCAAACGATAATTGGAACAAAAAGTCTGACTGGCTTGTTTGACCTCCACTGACCTCTTTATGATGATGAATGTCAACGATGTTAGGAGTAGAAGTAACTTCTCGGGTCGTATTTTGAAGAACTGTAATTATTTGTGCTTCTTCGCTTGTGGTTACATGATTAACCTTCAACGCTTTACGATTTCTTGCGTTAAATTTAAATTTAAAAAAATGCGGTCACGGGACGCCTGGCATACAAGTAATTTGCATAAAAGACAAGATATCTACAAGAACTATATTTATATCATATTGAAAAAATAATGACGAATTGTTTACAAAAAATGAATACTATTTATTTAATAAATAGTTATTTTCAGTAAATACAAAAAATAAATATCAAGCATATACACGTATGGTCTATAAGATAAATCAACAGTATTTTAATATGTAACGAATTATCACAATACGCGAATTTGAATTTGTCTATTTCCGTAATTTCGACCCGGTTGCGGGCAAATTGCAAATATCAGCAATGAAGAAATTTAAAACTGCTAATCGTGAATACCCGTTATACATTTAAATGGATCAATACCGCGTTTACTTTATTAATTAGATTAGTTCGAAAACTAAAATCAATAATTAAAACCACTAACATCGAACCGACTGTTAAGAGGTCACTAATTTCAACTCCAATTTTACTTAATCGTAACAAAAAATATTATCTTATATATACTATGATATCATTGTATGTTGAAAGAAGTCATCAAGATAAAATCTTACGTAACGTAACGTTAACTCTTTTTTACCAAATTTCCTATTTCATATAATAATTATTTACACAGCTCCAGTGAGGTGACATAGGATCTTGATAGTTTCTAGGAAAATGGACTAATTAGTCTAAGTTACGAAACAGGTTCTAAACGGGTGAATGGGCTTCCCAATCATGTCGTAGGAAACTTGGCACTAATATAACGGACATAACTAATAATATTCAAACTATGACTCCACTATGTGACCCGCGTGACGGAGCGGTCACCATACCGGTCTGACACGCAGTGTGTTCCGGGTTCGATCCCCGGCCAGACAGACATCTGAATGATGAATTTTGATTCTGTTCTGGGTGTTTACAGGACATAAAAATAGTCGATATCTTTAAACATCTCAAAATATAGAAATCAAAAGTAGCTTATAAATTGTCAAGGTAAATATGTAAATACATATATAATAAATATAATAATATGTAATATATCCAGGAAAATTTAATTGAAATAAATTAGTGATTTTTGCGTGATTAAGGAGCAATCAAACATACAGACACACACTATCTCATTTTTCTACATTAGTAAAGGTATCCGCAAATATGGTATCATAGATACCTTACACTATCGATGTTTGGCCGCCTTGGTAAGCTTTAATATTCTGAACAAAATGATCTATTGACGATTTTTTTTATTACACTAAAGTACCAAACAGGCGTATAAACCACCTGCTGGTGAGTGATCACTGCCACCTATAACCAACTTTATATGGAACTGGGGTTATATGTCACAGAAATACGCCAGCAACCACACCCTTCCATCGTAAGGCAAGAATTGTTTCAACTTAAAATAGGTGTGACGGTGTCACCGAAACTACATATATTCATTCAATCACCTGCGATGTGTGTTAAAATGTACTGCATTTTTTTATAAGAATGAAGTAGCAAACGAACATGCAGTCCACCTGATGGTAAGTGGTTACTGCCGCCCATGGACACCTATAAGCAACTTCATATAGAACAGGGGTTCTATCTGAAGTAGATCACAGATGCGTTGCTACTCCTGAGAACTAAGATGGTATATGGTAAGATGGTATATGTGAGCTGAAACCAAACCCTTCCACCGAGCTTCCCTACCACATCCTCCAATAGTGACCATCGTGTATCATCTATTAGTCTTAGGTTCTAATAGCTGCGTAAAGCGCCGCGCTAATTCTAAGTCGTAGTAAATGCATATGTCTACGGACCTTGAGTAAGATTCCAATCTTATCTATGGTTGTACATATACACAGCTATACATTGCCTACCGAATTCCATGCAGTTTGCAACTTTTATAATATAAAAATGCATTTTATTAAAAATTAAAAAGTAATTTAATTAAAAAATGAGATTAAAATTACTTTCATTAAGGTACGTATCGTAGGGTCAGCAGTTTGGCCGTCTTTGTTCCCCCGTCATCCATCACTGTCCGCGGCTGACTAATTTGCACTTTATATTGAGTTTGAACAGACACTGCCCACCATCGTTAATATCCACGACTAACTTTGTAATTGGGTTAGACGGTTAGTAGAACCAATGTTCTCTGAACTAGGTGAAAGGGAGTGTTCTTCGTCGTAAAATTTAACGAACAAGTAACTAATTAATTGTTATGTTATGTTGAATAATAAATCATTCCACCTGGCAGAGGCCTAAGTTACTTTTGTTACAGTTAGTCGACATTAAATAAAGTCTCAGAGGATATCATGGGGACTGCCAAAGGAAGTTAAAACTGAAAAAAAAACGACGTCTATCTATGTACATTTGTACACAGTATAAAAACAGCTTAAAGAAAGTGTTCAGTGAAGATGACGCGAGCTTCATGATGTTTGTTCATTTAAAAAGTGCTCAACACGCAAAAGAAGTTGCTCATTCGAAAATGTTTTGATTCGAGATTAGTGAAATATTAGAAGGAAAGCAACATTAAGGATGTGAATCTTGTTAACAGAGTTTATCTGTTAACAAGATTCTTTGATTTGATTGGCTAAAGTGATCAAAGACGAACGAAATCAGAGGCCCATAAACATACTAAGCAGTGTATTAGAAATAACGTAAGCATGTTGAACTAATGTCTCAAGGTTGGATCAAAAGGCGAATACATAAGTTCATTTTCTCCGTAATTAGCATGTTGTAATGAAGTTATAAAGCTTATCAGTCTGCTGAACATTCAAATATAGTTGTCGCTAGTTGAGGTAAATTCTAGAGATTTACCAGTTACCATGTAGAAGCCGGTACAAGTTTCTAAGTAGCTATTAGCGAGCGGAATCGCGTCTTGTACAACAAATAATTAAAACTTAGAACTTTTAGTGATTCTACATGATGTTCCCTAATTGAAGTTATATAAACATAATCATTAATTATACACGATACTTACCACTATAATACGTAGTGATATATATATATTAAAGTTATCTATAAAGGTTCTAAGGTTCTTAAACGAATCTTTGTTTATACTGACTTATTTTTAAATAAAATAAAGACAAAATTTCTTTGGCTTTGTACCTCAACAGCAACACTTTATCTTGTCTTATTAAATTTTTAGCGAGACTTGATTAATCCAATTTCTCGCCCAACTGACACTTTTCATCTTAATAAACTTTTATGTCACAAAGTATATACATAAAACGTGATCTAATTATAACGTAGTGTTTGGTAAGTGTATTTTAAAGCAAAAGGTAGTAGAAATCTTTAGGAATTTGACTATAATTACACAACTGGACGAATCGCGTGCCGAAGCGATTCTCATACTAGTCTGGCATTGGGTTCTGAGTGCAATCACTGGCCAAACAGACATCTGAATAAAAAAAATAGATTTCTTTTCTATCTCTAGTGGTAGTAATAATAGTGGTAGTATAATAATATTTTCGTATATATGTCAGCCCACAAAATAGGAAAAAATACTCGAGAGTGTCAAAAGCATTATAATAATTATTATAATAAAGCATTATAATAGCTGATTATGGAATACCAATTAAAGCCTTTGAAAGTGAAAACACTTTCACTCTTCTTTTCTATACAAAATCTTAATGTATTTTAATTACTTTTTCTCGTCAGCTGACACTTACACGAAAATTACAGAGAAACTGTTATCTTCCTAAGCTTTTATTAAGCCGTTTTATTTAAGTTTTGTATCGTTTATTCCTTAGTAATTAGCATGTTATAATGGGAACACTACGGCTCGTCGTTGTCTAGACAGGTAATTACAGCGTTCGATGGGTGATATGCGTTGTCGATAGACGGGATATGTCAGCGGGAGCTATTAGGATACACGATAACAAGGAACAAAACATGATTCTCAGCAATCGAAACTGGGATATATGCAATCCCGCTTGACGGATTTAAGTGGTCAAAGGGAGTTTGATTCTGATATTAATCAAAATGAAAGGTCTTATGAGAAATTCAAAACAACTCATATGGTTGTTTAAGTTCGTACTTCGCGCTACAATCCTCATTAAAGTAATGTGTTGTGGGGGTCTCTCTAGAGGCCCTGGAATACTACACACTGCTACGCCAACAGATGCTAGAATAGTCATTAAAATTCGTTTATATTTTTTTATATTTCTTTTTTATACTAATATTGTATAAGTTACATGGTTCTAAAAATAAGTAGGGACGAGTAGGACAAAGAAATATAATTATTCTCTGCGAACTACGTGGGAATGTTTAATGTACTCGTACGTGCGTGTATGTAATGCTTCAATATTTCCTATACAGTAGCAACTAATTTAAAAAATTATGTTATGTAATAATTATTATGTCCTTCAAAAAGTTTTGAAAAATCTCGGTAACATTATCTGAAAATAATGAGGGCTGACGAAGGGACCTAAGGCTTTCGCTTGTTAAAAATTCGTGAGTCTCATGTAAAACTTAACTTTTTACCAAATCACGGTCATATTATAAAACCCAAGTTTCAGGATAAAATTAATCATCTCCGTAGAAAATTAAAGGATAAATTGTAAACAGATTTAATTTTTTATACTTTTTTACATTAGTAAGTACTATTACATCTTTAAAATGGCCCTGGATATTATGCAGATTGTTTTATATTAACTACCAACTTGTCTTTTTGTTTCAAAACATGTTAATTTCAGTGTAAATAATATTGTTTCAAAGTTTTCTTAAATTCTTGCTCCGAAAAATAATAGGAAGGTACGCAAATATTTTTAGAAATAAATTATTCCATTTTTAATGTAATACAAGGTAGAACTCCAAGACAACACAGTAAAGGAAGTAAGTTACTTGAAAAAACAGAGGAAATTCGAAAGTTTATTGTTTTCTTTCACGATAATTTCCGAAATACAGCAGATGGGTACGTTCGCGGCATTTCCCCTTACGGGAAACATTTTCTTTAAATCACGCAGCAGTGATAGCTTAATGGTTGAAAGTCGGCCTCTCAATCGAGGATCCAGGGTTCGAATCCCAGGCACGCACCACTGATTCTTCTAAAATTATGTGCGTATTAGAATTTAATAATCACTGCTTTACGGTGAAGGAAAACATCGTGAGGAAACCTGCACATCTGAGAGTTCCCATAAAAAAAGGGTTCTCAAAGGTGTGTGAAGTCTACCAATTCGCACTTGGCCAGCACGGTGGACTATGGCCTAAAAAAACTCTCTCACTCTGAGAGAAGACCCGTACCCAGCAGTGGGACAATAATGGGTTGACGAAAAAGAGAGATATCTCCCTTACAACACCCTTCATATTAAAACACTGCAAAGCTTACTTAAAACTTTAATGACCCGCGTAACCGAGCGGTTACCATATCGATCTAAAGCGCAGTGGGTTCGATTCCGAGTTCGATCCCCGGCCAGACAGGCATCTGAATGATGAGTTTAGATTTCTCTTCTGGGTCTGGGTGTTTGTGTATTCGTCTTTATGTGTCCATGGCACCCACGACACAAGAGAAAATCCTACTGTGGTGCTATGAGTGTAGAAAGCGTCTTTAAGCGTCTTTTATTTTTTTGACGGTTAAAGAAATTGCCTCATATACTAATTAGCAATATATGATTTTAGATTAATATTATCGCAGAATTGATACATATATATCGCGGATTACTGCCGCCAATTGACATCTGTATGCAATTTAATACAGAACTAGTTTTATCTGAATTTGATCACAGATAGGTCGCTTCTACTGAGGCCTAAGAAGGTCGCTTCATATATAAGTGAGCCGGCAACCACATCCTTTGTCGAAACGCTGTTACACACTAGAACTAGAAATGGCGGTGGTACTTCCCTGGTTGAACAACGTTGGTTCTACCACCTGGTGAAGGTCTAGCAACACATCGTGAATAGCCTCCCTACTAATAAGGTAAGACTGTAATCTTCTCTGGGGTTCAATTTAGACATCCATGAGTGGTCACTTATCAGGTAAACTACCTTTATATATGTTAGTATTATATTTTTTATTAGAATGAATGGCGGTGGTTACTGCCGCTCATGGACATTTTTAACTTCATATAGAACAGGGGATCTTTCTGCAGTCGATCACAGAGACGATGCTACTCCTGAGGACTAAGATGGTCGCCTCATATATAAGCGAGTCGGCAACTCTCTTCCACCTAAACGCGAAAACTGCTTCACGATAGAAATAAAATGTGCTTTAAAAAAGAGAGAAAATTGTACTTAGTACCAACATAATAAATTGTATATTTATACAGGATTTCGGAGACCTAGGTCAAGGTCTTTCATTCTTCTAGTTTATTTATCTTTTGTTTATTATAACCAGCAGTAGAACAATAGTGGGTACTGTGAAAAGGCTATTGTTTCATTATAATAATCTCTCATAAGACGGAGATTTCGGTTTCAGCGGAGTTTGGCTTCGTTTTGTAAGTTATGACAAAGATAAAGCGAAATTTTTAGTCTTTACCACTCTTATAAACATTATTGTCCTACTGCTGGGTAATGTCTGCTAAGAGAGTTTTAGGGTATAGTCCACTGTGCTAGACAAGTTCGAATTGGTATATACATATTTGTGGATTTGTGACATATTTTGGGATTGATGTGGATTGGTGATATCCACATTTATAAAGCAATTCGAGGATACATAGTACAATGTTACTTATATTTATTACGTAATTGTCAAGTTGGTAGAGTATGGTTCGATCGGGGAGCTACCATCGCCGTACCTATATCTAGCGAGAAGCAATCCATGCGTTTCGCTAGAAGAGGGTAGTTACAGACTCACTTTCGGGAAACACATTCTGGAGTAGCAACGCATCTCTTATTCTTCAGCTAAAACCCCTGTTTTTTATAAGGTTTTTATCTCCACGGGCGGCAATTATCATATACCGGAGTCTAATAAAGTTGATTTAAATGAATTAAATAATAATAAAATACAACTCATCATCTTTTCTTAAAATATAACCAAATATTGGACGCTGGCATCGACTACATAGTGGTTTATACTTAAGTTTACGTCTCGTCAACCCATTATTGTTCCACTGCTGGGCACGGGTCTTCTCTCAGAGTAAGAGAGTGTTTTTTTAGGCCACAGTCCACTGCGCTGGCCAAGTGCGAATTGGTAGACTTCACACACTTTGAGAACTCTTTTTTTAAAAGAACTCTCAGATGTGCAAGTTTCCTCACGATGTTTTCCTTCACCGTAAAGCTTAAATTAAGATTAAGTAATTTATGTAATCTAAGTAATTTTAAACGGTAATAAATTGTTGTAGTCAACCCAAAAGAGGACAGTAGTTCTAAATGAATTCTATCGCGTTGCTATTCCTAACCACATAAGGTAGGCTTACTTGTTTCCTGCTTCAAACGAATAAAAGGCAATATTCATTAATAGTAATTACTATAAGAACGGCGTATACAATACAATGAGTGTAAGAATACAATACAAATAGCCCTCCACTTCACGCTCTAATAACTTATTGTTGAAGACCCTCCTTCATAATCCTTTAACGTAGATATTCAAACACAATACTGTTTTTTTCAATTGAAATATGGTTATAGGATTCTATGCTCTCAGTATGAGTTTATTACGTATACAACATTAATTGTTTACGTATTGCCCATAATTGCAAAGGACATTTGGTAAAGGGAGATCCCGCCAGGCTAGGTGATCATGCATGCTGCCGTGCTCCGACAGTCTCAGTTCGGAACTTGTATACATGCAGGATATTGAGAAAACACCGAAAGCGCGATTCAGAATACGGTGACGTCATTTCTTGATGAGTACCACGAGCCATACAATTATATCGAAATATCGAAACTTAAGAAGTTAAAATACCGATTATCTACACGAGTAGGTAAGATGATTTTTTAAAATTTCAGAGTCATGTATGGGGACCCCCCTAAATTTAATATATTTTTTTTATTTTTGTACATAGTTTGGAAAGCGGTTTACAGAATACATTTATCTACCAAGTTTCAACTCCGTAGTATTAATAGTTTCCGAATAAAGTGGTATACGGACTGACGGACAGACGGCCGGACAGACAGACACGACGAAATGACGAATTGACGGGTTCCGATTTTTGCCATTTCGGTACGAAACCCTAAAAATGGAACATGATATACCAGGGGGAAGGTACCGCCGCTACACCTATTTCTAGCGTGAAGCAGTTCTTCTGTTTTGGTGGAAGTAGTTGCTACGGCTCTCTTTATATAAGGCGAATCTTAGTTCTCAGAAGCATCAATGCATCTTGACGACCCGCGTGGCGGTGCGGTCACCATGCCGGTCTGACACGCAGTGGTTCCCGGGTTCGAGCCCCGGCCAGACAGACATCTGAATGATGAATTTAGATTTCTGTTCTGGGTCTGAGTGTTTGTGTATTCGTTTTGTGTGTCCATGGCATCCACGACACAGGAGAAAATCCTAGTGTGGGACTATGAGTGTAGCAAGCGTTATCAGTGATCGACTACACATAGAACCCAACCCAACCCCTGTTCTATATGAAGTTGTTTACAGAAGACCATGAGCGGCAGCTACCACTTACCGTCAGGTGCATGCTCGTTTGCTACTTCAATCTAAAAAAAAAACTTTTCAACAAAAAATAGCAACCGACTTCAATTCAACTTCAACCGACTTCAACCGTAAAAAACATAATATATACAAATAGTGTATGAAAACTTATACTGTATTCCTATGTAATAGCATTTAACTCTTAAGGAGACTGCAAACTAAATGAAACTTTGCACAACAATTTTACTCGTCACATTTAAAATAAAATTTATTCACCGATATTTTTAAAATCCGTTTTCAGGCGTCAATACGTCGCTCGCACGAAATACATGACGTTAAAAACGACATCCCTGTTAACGCCACGTTTGCAAAAACTTGTTTTTCAAAGTTAAATTTATTTTTTCACACTGATTTTCAAATAAAATGCTTTAAATAGTGATAATAATTCTAAATTAAATGTAGTAGAACCGTTTGTGATTTCTGTTCTATCTGCAATTGCAAAAGAAGTAAGTGATGTATTATTAACTAGTACAACGCGGTTTCAACTACATTTAATGAATGCATTAGTTTTAGCCTAACTTTTAGATTAGATAGTTTTTGTTAAATACATACTAAATCTAAATATATATAACTCAAAGGTGACTGACTGACATAGTGATCTATCAACGCACAGCCCAAACGACTGGACGGATCGGGCTGAAATTTAGCATGCAGGTAGATGTTATAACGTAGGCATCCGCTAAGAAAAAAAATTGATCAATTCTACCCTCAAGGGGATAAAATGGAGGATGAAAATTTGTATGAAACTTTGTCAATTTTAATACTTCTTAACGCGAGCGAAGCTGAAGGCAAAACCTAGTGTTAAATACAAGGCTATCATGGCTATCACGGCGGGCTGTAGTAACCAAAAAATGGGCATAAGTAGGAAAAAAAATACAAACATAAATTGATATAACAAATATTACCCTCCTTCTGACGAAGTTCGGTAACTAATAACATTTTTAAAAATATTAAAACAAAAACCAACTGCTTAAATGTTTCTTTTTGTTTATAATGATATATTTAAATTAACGCTTCATATGAGTTTTTGTCAAAATAGTTAAGTAAAAGTATTCCATTATAAATATTTTCAGAATGGTCTGTTGATTAGCTTTCATTTGATACCCATATTACCGTAATAATAAAAAGTCGTCTCACCCCCCTTTTTTCCTGTTTGCAAACGCCATTTTTAAAAATCATGTAGCCTATGTCACTTTCCGAACTGGGACGATTTTAATGATATGTCATATGTCACGATCCGTCAAGCCGTTTGGGCTATAGCGTGGTACATAGGTACATACACTCGAGAAATATTACCCTCCTTGTAACGCAGTCGGGTATAACCTAATATAAACTAATCAAAATTAAAGCAAACCATTTGACGATTTAAAAATAACTACCCTTCCTTAAAAGCCTACCTTAAAAGGGATACGAATAAACCAGGCCAGTCCACTAGTTCCGATTAAATCCGCTAGTTGGCGGTGTTCACGCCTATTGGGTTTTGTAAACGAGATTCGCGGTCAATTGGACATTACGAAGCTATATGAACGTTTTGATTTAATTAATTATTTACTGAATATTGAAGTAAAATTTAACGCTGCGTCAAACAGGTTTTCACTGGTACAGGGATGGCGAACAAACGGTACAATTTTTATTAACTTTGCCATAATATTTTGGGCACGAAAAGCCTGTATATCCGCCTCCCTATGTATCTCCCTATGTCTCCCCCTATGTCCTCCCTAAGTCATACATGGTATAGTCGAAGGCAGAATATTTAGATGGCGACCATTATTTTGGTTGTCGAATTGTAGCGACATGGGTTTCAAAGTCTATTTAGATTTGTCAACTTTTTTTTGGTCGTCAATACTTTAAAAAAGTATTGGGAAAATTTTAGAAATGTAATTGTATCATTTTTTTCCACGGGAAACCTTCAGAAGGTACTCAACGCTATGGGAGAGAGGCCAGGTTATGTGGGTTTTTTTAAAACCCCCCGTAGCGGTCCTCGGCGCCATGAATAGAAATCAGGGATCTCCAAAGGAACGAAAGGGGGATCCTTTGAGCGCATTGCCCCATCAGCGCATTGCTCAACCGAAGTGAGCGACTGGGCCCATCACACCGTCTGTTCTTTAAAAGAGTATGCGATCATACATACCGCCGTCTTTTTGAGTCACCTGGCTGAACGGTTTGATCTCCTACTCTTGCCGCCCGTAATTTCAGAAACCTCCTTTTAGTCGCCTCTTACGACACGCAGAGGATACCTTAGCCCTATTCTGTTCCCGGAACTACAGGGACGTTGACAACACGTCTATAGACTCATTGAATATTTCCCTAAAAAATGGCACGTTTATACATAAAGGTTAGCTACCCCTGAACTAGCATATAGGATTAACGTTTATTGGCCGTTAATTTACTTTATTGGCTGAATTAATGGCAATTGGCACTGTCTTTTCAATCCAGCAATCATATTTGAAGTATGAAATCGAATTTAATTAGGTGTTCGAAATTAATAAATTTTTCATTGAATTTCATTGCGTGTATTTTAATTTTCAATTGTGTTTATTATATTGTGATGGTGGTTTTAATGTTTAAAAAATACACACAAAAATTACGAGCGTTTTTTTTGTATTTATGCCTGAAATTTCCTTCAAATAGCAGTGTTAAGCGATGCTGGTGTAACGGGTGTGGTAATGAAGACACACTTATCTGAAGCATTCCAAGTTAGTGCTCAGTGGTAGCAACGCATTTGTAGCCCACGTCAGCTAAGAATCTGATCTTATCTGGGACTAGCTGTGTCACGCAGTTTCACCCGCGTTTATAAGAGAACAATCTTTTTTTTTTTATAAATATGAAATAGCAAACGAGCAATCAGCCCACCTGATGGTAATTGGTTACTGCCGACATATGTAAGCAACTTCATATAGAATAGGGGTTCTATCTGAAGTCGACCACAGATGCGTTGCTACTCCCGAGGACTGAGATGGTCGCCTCATATAAAAGTGAGCCGGCAACCACACCCTTCCACCGAAACGCAAGAACTGCTTCACGCTAGAAATAGGTGCGGCGGTGGTACTTCCCTGGTCGAACTACATTGGTTCTACCACCTGGACAATCTATTGCAAAACAAACAAACATAGCGTGATGTTATATAGCCTAAAGCCTTCACGTTAAATTTACTATTCAACACAAAAAAAAAATCAATTCTAACCAGTAATTCCTGTGATTAGCGTGATCAACCAAACAAATTCTGCTGCTTTATAAGAATTAGTAGTTTAGGTTTCTGTCGATTACTTTAAATGTATCCATTGAATTTGTCAGGATTAGATTTAATAACGTCGACGACCCGCGTGGCGGAACGGTTACCATACCGGTCTGACACGCAGTGGGTCCCGGGTTCGATTCCCAGCCAGACAGAAATATGAATGATGAGTTTATGTTTCTGTTTTGGGTCTGGGTGTTTGTGTATTCGTCTTTGAGTGTCCATGGCACCCACGACACAGGAAAAAATCCTACTGTGGGGCTATGAGTGTAGAAAGCGTGTATAATTAATACATATTGCTGTTTCATAAATATACTGCCGTTATTACACAAATTAGGGTGACGATGGTGCTTTCGGAGTCAAACTACAAAGAGTTCTACCACCTTCATTTCAAAACTTTATCTTTTTGTTTAAACAGAAAGTTACACATCGCCGGGTCGATCGGATTGATGACCGCTCGTGGTCATTTGCGTTTCCGTGCTCTCAAAGGCATAATATCAGTTCCAATTACTCATTAGTTTATTACTCATTAGATTAGTTCCCATTTTTGACAAGTGATTTGCCCAGCCGTGGGACTCAAAGCGGTTGCAGCCATCTGTAAAGTTAATTTGCAAACGATTTGATGTAATTACGAAGGTAGGCGAGCGCTGGCTGATGTGTTCGGGAATTGAAAATGTTATATTCTCGTTTTACATTAGCCAAAGGGTGTGTGTACAAGTTCTTTAAATATATTTTTTAATTTTATAATTAAACCCTCTTATTTTTTTAACAAGGTGGATTAGTGACTTAGAGAAATCTAAATACTTGTATTTTTTAATAATTTAAGCCACTTCTTCTCCTTAACTAATCCGCAGTCAATCCATCTTGGATTGGTCATCTATACACCTTGGATTAGTCTCCAACCCACCTTGGATTAGTTACTGATTCATTTTGGATCAGTAGCCTAGGATAGACGTAGAGAAGAGGAAAGGAAATATTAGTATTCAGACATAAGACCAAAGGAAGTTTCGCCAAGGTCAGGCCTCCAACGGAACCTAAAAAGGCTGATTTGTAGACGGAAAAAAACCCACAAAAAGTTCACTAATCGATTCTAAATCGAGGTTTATGAAATTTTAGTTAAGTTACGATTTTTTTAAAGCTTAAATCGTATTAATATAAATTTTGTAAAATTTGTACTTATCAAACTATAACGAATTGATTAACATCTACTAATTACATAAGTTACGTTTACATATAGATTTGATTGTAAAATTTATTTTAATATTATGTCATTTCCAAACTAATTTCGAAGTTACAAAGTGGACAAAGGCAGACGCGGCATTTACTAAATAATCCATTGTTTTAAGTCGCTGATATAAAAAAATAAGTTAAATTAAGTCGACAATGACAGACGCGTCAGCAAAGGGGCAAGCAGCCCACCTGATGGTAAGTGGTTACTGCCGCTTATGGACATTTGTAAGCAACTGCATATAGAACAGGTATAACTATATGAAGTCTATCACAGATGCGTTTCTACTCCCGAGGACTGAGATGGTCGCCTCATATAAAGGTGAGCCGGCAACCACATCCTTCCACCGATACGCAAGAACTGCTTCACGTTAGAAATAGGTGTGGCGGTGGTACTTCCCCGGTCGAACTACATTGGTTCTACCACCTGGACATTTACTAAATAGTTTAAAGTCGATGATATAAAAAAGTTACATCAAAATAAATCCAATAAGCAATGAGTACCAACCGCGCGATCTCAAACGTGCCAGACGCTCATAATTCCCACAGGCGGATCTCATCTCGGCGCAAATCAAATATTTAGCTAAGATGCGAATGCCACACACGTTCTGTTAAGTGCCTTCATTTAGCGATGGTATACATGGAATTGGGAGTGATATGCTCGTATATATTATGTGTTATAAACCGTTATAACTGGCTATAACCGGTTATAACTGGTGTAACTGGTTATAACTACGTCCTATACTTATAGCCCTACATTAGGGTTTTCTTCTGTGTTATGCGCGCCATGGAAACACACAAAGATGAATACACAAATCCTAACCCCAGAACAGACATAAATTCATCATGAACCCGGAACCCACTTTGTGTCCAACCATTATGGTGACCGCTCCGCCACGCGGGTTGTCACGATGTTATGGTGTTATGATTACAGATCACTAACGGATCTCTCACTTGTTCACTGATAGGTCAAGGGGAGGACTAAGGGTTCAATTCCTTAAACCTAAGTGCAAGTATCTAAGTCCACATCTTATACTACAAAATTTTAGAAATATGATTCAAATCTCACCCTCTCGTCTTCCACAATATGTAAAAGATAGCTACTAATTCTTTATCCGAAGGACTAGTTAGGGTTCCGTATCTAAAGGCTAGAAACGAAACCCTAACGAAACTAAGACTCTGTTGTTCTTCCGTCCGTCTGGCCGTCTGCCCGTCTGTCTGTCACGTCTGTTTGGCAGTATCTCATTAACCATGATAGCTAGAGATTTGAATTTTTACAGATGATGTATTTCGTTGCATGCCGCTTTAAGATCAAATAAACTAAAAACAGAATAAAATAAATATTTAACGGGGGCTCCAACTCCATAATAACTAAATACGACAAACGTGATTTTTTTGCCGTTTTTCATAGAAAACTGTACGGAACCCTTCATGCGTGAGTTCGACACGCACTTGGCCGGTTTATTGTATATTACACATAATTATGGTCTTTTTTAATTTTACAAGTCGTAGAACGAAATCATAATAAAAGGTATAAAAGAAATGGACATACAAACATACATATGCTCGAAAAAACATTACCCATATTTTGACAAAGTCGAGTAAAAACTCGACTACTCTATCAAAGTTACTACAATTTAAAAATATGTTACAATTTTTTAAATGCGGAAGTTACCACGGGGCAAAGTTAGTCTACTCATATATAGCAAAAGCAATTTTCCCCCATTTGCAAGCGCTATTTTAGCTTATATAGCGTTTACACTCTGCAAACTGAGACGACTCACTCATATGTATGTGAGGCAACAATCTTAGTCCCCGGGGTTAGCGACGCGTTTATGATCGACTTTATATAGAATCACTATTTTATGTGACGCTGCTTAAAGATGTTCATGGGTGGTAGTAACACTTAACATCAGATGGACTACATACTCATTTGCAATTAAGATAAAAGATATAAAAAACACAAAAGAAAGGGACATACGAGCATATGCTCGAAAAAACATCACTCTCCTTTTGACGCAGTAGAGTACTCGACTACTCTATCAAAGTCACTAGAATTAAAAATTATATTACAATTTTTTTAAATGCGGACATAACCGCAGAGCAAAGCTAGCCTACTCATATATAATTCTAAGCGCAATAGTAAAATCATTTTACCCCCTTTTGTAATATTTTTAAAACTTATATAGCATTTTCACTCTGCATACTGAAACGACTCCTTATATATGAGACGATCATCTTAGTCCTCGGGGGTAGAGACGCATCTTTGATCGACTTTATATATAATCCCTATTTTATGTGACGCTGCTTAAAGATGTTCATGGGTGATAGTAACACTTAACATCAGGTGGACTACATACTCGTTTGCTACTTCAGTCTGATAAAAAAATAACAATTCTAATGATATAAAGGTAATAGATATAAAAATATAAAAAGGGACATACGAACGTATGCTCAAAAAAACATTCCCTCCTTTTGACACAGTCGAGTAAAAACTCGACTACTCTATCAAAGTAATTACAGTTTAAAATTGTTACATTTTTATTGTTATTGTTACATTACAAATGCGGAAGTAACCACGGGGCAAAGTTAGTCTACTCATATATCATTCTAAGCGCAATAGTAAAAGCAGTTTCCGTCGTAATGCTGACAATGAAATATTAAGTTACTGTTTTAACAGCATGTTAGCTCGCCAAGAAAATGTCCCATGGATGCATTCTGGGCATGTATTATTCCGGAACAGATGCTATTAAATTATAACATGTTGGTGGAAATTACGTTTAAACTATTTGAACAAGATTTTGGCTTTTTTATATAAATATGAAGTAGCAAACGAGCAAGCAGCCCACCTGATGGTAAGTGGTTACTGCCGCACATGGACATTTGTACGCAACTTCATATACAACAGCGGTTCTATTTGAAGTCGACCACAAATACGTTGCTACACCCGAGGACTGAGATGGTTACCTCATAATAATTGTGAGCCGGCAACTTCCCTTTCACCGAAACGCAAGAACTGCTTCACGCTGGAAATAGGCTGTACAAGATTCTTTGTTACGGGATCCCTTATCATCTTGGTTGATTTTCCAGGGTTCCGCACCCAAAGGGTAAAAATGGATTATTATTACTAAGACTCCGCTGTCCGTCTGTCCATCTGTCCTTCATCAGGATGTATCTCATGAAGTGTGTTAACTACGCAGTTGAAATTTTCACAGACAGTATATTTCTGATGCCACTATAACAACAAATACTTAAATTAAAAAAAAATAAGCGGGCCCTGCGATCAACCCAAGATAAAATCAGTCTTACGAGGTCAGCCAGTTGGGTTGTTGACCCTGAGAACTAAGAAATGCCTCTTATGAGTATATCTTTCTTACCATGGAATGCCTCTGATGAGTATGTCTTTCTTACTCTTCAGATCAGAACACAGCAGTACACAACACTGTTATTAAGCAAAAACTGGTGTGGTGGTGGTGCTTTCAGTCATATAATCATAACAAGAAACCTGGATATAACCCTAATGTAAAGAACGCTTTTGACTTTAATAGTCACAGGGCCTTGCATGTGTGTTGTTGACCGCACTAGGTGTTCATGGTATACAGGAATTCACTGTTACCCTCCTAATCCGCGATGCTTTTTGTTCCTGAATTGTGTCCCTTATCCGATTTTTACGACATTCTCGGGAAGAGAGGATCTGATTATGTTCTAGACCAAAACCACAAGGGGTTGTATTATACATAGCGATTTCACCTTTGTAGGCGTCGTGTCTGCATTACATTTGACAACCCATTGTTAATTTGTGAGTCAGTGTCAAATAGCTAAAGTGCTATCGCTTTAGCATGTATAATATAGAGTTACAAACATTACCATACTTAAATATAAGTTCAATGACATGTTAACAAATAAGTGTTGTAGCAGCTCTTAGTAGATACTCGAAGACCCGAAGTTAGCCGATTATGGCCAAAAGTTTTTTAAGTTTAAATTAATATTTACGGACTCGTATTGTACATTTATTTATTAATGTCATTTTATTATAACTTCTTGATACAATTAACAATAACTCATGGAGTATAACAGAAAGTTTTGGGCTCATATTGCTCAAGTTATAATCGAAATGTGGTTTGGAAGTTCGGGATTATATATAATTTATGTATTAGCTTAATGGTAGCACAGAACAAGGAAAATATCAAATCAGATTGTAAAAATATCTAAAACCGTAAAGAACGGTTTACAAATCATTAGTACACAGAATATCTGTCAACGTCATTCGCCGGTTTGCAAACTTAATCTTGCGCTTTACAAACTAATCTTAACTCTTGTTTCAAAGTTTTAAAGGCGCGTTTCGAGTCAACTCTAACTTGTCAACCGCAGACATAACTTGGTGGATCTGTACAAGGCAAGTCGATTTAAGTTTGCCGGGAAGTTCTTAATGATTTCATGAATTACGAATCACAAGTTTCGTCTTTCCGAGGTTTTAATGACGCAGTTGTGGAGGTCCCGCTCTTTATCGTGTCGTAACTTCGTTATAATTTCAATGGGAATGGTTTTGTTCGGATGTCCTAGAAACGGTTATTTCAAGAACTAATTTAAAGTTGTTTTAAGGAACCTTACCTGGTTTTGATTTATGAAACGTGGTAGAACGATTATAATGAGGGAGGTACCATCGCAACCCCTATTTCTAGCGTGAAGCAGTTCTTGCGTTTTAGGATGATGTAGCTTTCAGCTCACTTTCATATGATGTGGCCATCTTACTCGTTGGGAGTAGCAAGGTACCCGAAATTATGTGGATTATGTGGGATTCCTACCGCACTAAAACCCCCCCGCTGGCCGTCCTCGGCCCTGCGAAGAGGACTCCGGGATTTCCAGAGGAACGCGCCGAAGTCCTCTGAGCGCGTTGCCCTTTCGGGCTCTGCCCTGGTGAGCGGCTGGGCCCACCGCACCACCTTTTTTGTACGACGGCATGCGACCACACATACCGTCGTCCTTCTCGGGGTCGTTTGGTTGGATGGGTCGAGTTCCCACTCTTGCCGCTCAAACCCCGAGAGCCCCTTTTAGTCGCTTCCTACGACAGGCAGAGGATACCGTAGCCCTATTCTGATCCCAGAGCTACGGGGACAAGTAGCAACGTACGTATGGTCGACTTTAGATAGAATCCTTGTTTTATGTGAAATGAAATGAAATATCTTTATTTTGCATAGGTCTACGGGAGCACTTATAATTTGTCAGCTACAATATTTTCTTACACTACCACCGGATCGGAACACGAGTTCAACTGAGAAGATCCAGCAAGAAATTCAGCGGGTTTGCCTTGTTTCTTGTATTTTTTAACCCAAGTGTATGTGAAGTTGGGAACTTCACATACACATGGGTTAAAAAATACTATCAATTGAATGTTTGTTACTTCAATTTAATGAAAAAAGTAATTATAATTCTGTTCTGATTCGAGGAGTACTATTGCTTACTGAGGAATTCCAGCTTAGTATTTATGATTAGCAATGCATCAAAGTGTTGCCATAAGATAAGACCTCTAAAAGTAGATGGCCTTACAAAAAGGCCGCCAACTACACCCACCAAACCATAAAAACTACTTAAAGTTAGTACTTACCTACTAATAAGTCAACTTACTTACTATGCGCCATTAAAGATTATTCCCTCTTAATTATTTTTATTAAAGAATTACCTCTTATGACCTTTGATTTGATTTTGGAATTTGAATC
>DWNE01000804.1:0-25477 GCA_018249875.1 Cecropterus toxeus | reverse complement strand
CCCCCTAGATCCGGGGCTGCTGATAAGTACTACTGTTTTTGCCGCCCCCCAAATCTGTTTTTGGCGCCCCTCTAAATGTGCCGCCCGGGGCGGACCGCCCCTCGCTACGCCACTGCTCCCATATCACACCCTTCAAACTGCAGTGAGTGTAAATGTTACACTAGAAGATGCTGGCATTCCCTGCTGCTTTTCTATTAATCATTTACAACATCCACGGGAATAATTTTATATCTTACCAATATTATAAATACGAAAATTTGTAAGAAGTTGTGTTTGTTATTCTTTCACGTAAATATTTGACAAACATATGATCTTTGGCCTAAATTAACCATGAGAAACATAGAGCGGGCGGAGCCGCGGAAATAGTATTAAAAAGATAAATATCAAATTATTAACCGCGTTTTTATCACAACGTCGAGGTGTCTCCCTGTTTTAAACAAACAAAAAGGTAATGTTCAAGTAAAAGTATTTGAATAGTAAAAACCTACTTTAGGATAGAATTTAGTGTTAGAAATAGTTAGGTACTTGTAAACGTAGAGCTATCTATAATTTTACGTTATGTTTATAACTGAAAAAATGAAAAGATATCAAACATCACATTATTCTTATAAATTGCTAGCTTTCATAAAAATAATGATTCACTCGATCCTTTTCATAATATTCCCAGTTAACCTCGCGCATTCGCGATATAATTAATTAGGAGTCTTGTCTAGTTAATGGAAGCATTGAGCACGCCGCGTGACTGGTGCGGGCGAGATATTCCAGTCATGATCTTTAATAACGAGCACTTCGCCTTAGCGACTAGAGACGAAGATTGTCCCGCAATATTGCATAACATATAGTTTTGTGAAGTTTGGTCTCTAACAATTTATGCAAATAGGTATGTAAGTAATTATGGCATGAGATAATAACAAGCCGCATTTAACGATATATCTTGGTTGGCTAAAAGGAAATGTCGTGAAAAACAATGAGAAAAATATAGTCTCTAGAAGTCTATTCAAAGTACAAAATCACAAACAGAAAAATTAACCTAACCTAACCTAACCTACCCTATGAAGGTTTGCGGGTCACAAATTTCTAGTCAGTTCCGCAGGCCGCGTTTTGCTGACCTATGATCTCGTAGATCAAGGTTTATTATAATATAATTGAAACAGCAAACGAGTCTGCAGTCTACTACATTGTTATTTGCATCCATTGACATTCTGTTTGACATCAAGTCATGACAGGACATCAACCCCATAAGGGATCACGAATTATATGTGAGGTCGGCCACAGATATAATATAGTTATGTTGTTATAAATGTGAACCACCTAATCAATTTCCATATCCATATCCATTCTTCTAAAATCTTCAAACAGCGACCAACAGCAATACAAAACATGGCTGTTATATAAGTCAGAAATTGATAGTCAGTAATTTCAACATGTACCTAACAATAATTTCATCATCAACCCACTATAGTTACACTACTGGGCACGGGGTTTTTCGCAGAATGAGAGATTTTCAGACCACAGTCCACCGCGCTGGCTTTGAGAACTCAATTTTTTTAAAGGAACTTTCAGGTGTGCATTTTTCCTCACAATGTTTTCCTTCATCGTAAAGCACTGATAATTAATTTTTAATACGCACATAATTTTAGAAAAGTCAGTGATGCCCGAGATTTGAACCTTGGATCCTAGATTGAGAGGCCAAAATTCTTCTTTCAGTTTATCATTGCTCCTTCTGCTATCACTGCTCGTTAGGCGCAGCCAGACAGGTCTACTTCGTTTTTTTTTAGGTTCCACATCACCACACTATACCCATATTACGGAATAAACTTATATTATTTATTATTTACATACTTACTTTTTATATGGATATTTCAGTGCTACTTACATTAAATATGGAGCTGGAACTATGTCTTACAATAGGAACTTACTACTACGACCGCACAAAATTAAGTGAGTCCTTTATTACTTATAATTGATTTAAAAATAATCTTGATACTTTTAACGATTGATGATGATAATGCTTGGAATCCACGCATAAATTGGTTTGCAACATCATATTATTAAGAATTAAATTAAAATTAAGTCTCCTAATTAACACAAGACTGTGTAGTACCTAAATGATTTTTCCATACCTTATTTAATTAGCACTACACAATTAGAATTCCTCAATGTTATAAAATTAAAATAACATCTTTAATAAAACCTATCGTAATTATATTTTTTGTTCCATCTTACTTTGCCCAAAATCAACGATGCAGACTTATTGGCATGGCATTGATGCTATAACTTTTTTAACGTCTTCAAAAATCCTGGCCGTTCTGTATTCAACTGTTATATATGTATGTTAATATGTGTGGACATATTAACATACATATATAACGGTTTATATATAGGGGTTTAAAATAAAGTCATAATGACATCTTATATAATAGAACTAGCTATCGCGGTTTTACCCTCTATTACATAAGAAAAAAACCAAACATAGCGTGATGTTATATAGTTTATACTATAGGGTTATACTTATATTTATACTATAGGTTCTATAGCCTTCCTCAACAGTATTCTACGCAAAATGTTATATGTAGTTTTTGCAATTAGTGCGTTGAACCAAACAAACAAACTCTTCAGCTTTATATCGTTAGAATAGTTAAATAGTGTCCAATGTTTCAATTCTATTCCTAAATACATAGCCACAATAGCATAGTGTAAATTGTATAAAGTAAACACTACTCAAGTTTTCAAAAAAAAATCATAAAGAAGAAACTAATACGTGTACCATACCTAAAATTAGTACTACTTACTATAATTTCACAATCTTTTCAATTAATCTTATGTAAATAAAAGTATAAGTTTAAAATCGACGTAATTAAGCACTTTGGTTAAAGTTGGTTAATTCTTATTAATTAGGGAAGTAATTAAGGTAATTATTTCAGTAAACAAAACTATATAAACACACTAAATACCTGAAAAATTACAAGTAATTGTAACGCGTTAGAACTGTGTAGCGTCAACCTAAATCATATATATTTGTACATATAACACGAATAATACACGGTGAAAATTATATAGGAACCAATATATAAAATAATATGAATTCAAAAATAATTTTGTACGTCACTTTAGTGTGCGTTATTTTTTGCGGCGCGTTGGCTAAGGTAAGATTTTAAAAAATATTTATTAAGTTAAATATTTTTTGCCCTCATGTCGTTGCCTTGTCGGTTAAAAATTGTTTATGTACTTCTTAAGTTCCAACTTAGTTCGGTTCGGTGTAAAATCACATAAATTTCACTTACACGACAAAACGTATGTTAACATTACTATAAATAGTAGGTAAGGTTCTTGTTTAACATCAACATGTAAAGCAGGCTAGTAGTATGACTAGTAGTCAATATTAGTTATCATATGTATACATGTAGGTATTATAATCATAATGGACTAACATGAACGAAATAATAATGGGTAATATTAATAATTGTAGTGGACAAATAGTTACTATCGAAATCAAATTCCATAAGAGTTGATTATATATCTATCCATGGCAGTGATGACAAACTCATTTCACCGACGAGCCATTTGCTATTTAATCACATATCTATAATGAGTTATTTGTTACAGCTACACATACGTATCCAGCCTTCAAATGTTCTGGAAATGCGGAAACAGGCAGAAATCTGTGGGAAAGAATCCGGGATCCCTGCGTCTGATTTGAAGAAGATCATCGACTTTCCATTACCTAAAGATAGAGCTACGAAGGAATTCTTCTTTTGCGTGTGTCATAACGCAGGATTTGTTGCGGACAACGGACATTTTCATTTAGACAAAATATCGAGTCTGGAAGTCGTTAATGGCACAAAAGAAGAATATGTTAATATTATTAACGAGTGTAATTCTGTAGTATTGGAGGACCCCGTAGAAACAAATTACGCGACCGGTGAATGCCTTCACAAGAACTGTGTGTTCACCGTAGATAAGTAAACTGTAATTACATATCAATTTAAAATCAATGGGTATGTTTTTGGTGTAATAAAGTTATTTTCATTAGTAATGGTATTTTTTCTATCAATTGACTATCAATTTAGACACTTCGAGGTTATACTTTTTTATGTTAAAGTTATATTCATATTAAACAATATATTATAATAGGTAACAATAAGTCTGTCAAACAATACATATTATACCTAATTATAACAATTTAATTATTATGCATGGTGGATAACATAGCCCTTAATACCTTAGTTACATAGGCTATCCATTACTTTTCCTTCTAATAAAAAAATGTTTTTTTTTTTTTTTTTGCTTTTGTATGTACATATTTATACGAAATTGCTCGACACTTTTTTATATAATATCCAGCAGAAAAATAATCAAAGAGCTGTGTTCAATATAATATTTCACAGTACCCACTCGACTCAGGCTGCATTTCATTCTATTCAGACAAAATCCACACGTGCTATACAAACTGTCACCTTCGATAATCTGAACGACTCGTGCTTTATCCGGCATACTTGTATTATCCGGTCCGACATAAGTACCGGGCGTGAAAAGCAACGATAATCTAGTGCGATGCTACGAAAATAAAATATTTATGTTAAAGTTAAGTGAAAATGAAGTAAAAGTCGCTCTGTTCTAGTTTGAAGGGAATGTCCTGACAGCCATCAGTTGGACTGACACTTATTAACATAAAAACGTGAAACTCTGTCAAAAGCACTTATACGCGGTGTTTCAACTTAGTTCGTACTTGTAATTACGTAACTAAGTTCCATTCAGGTTAGAACTTTAGACCCATTTGGAGTACCTACACATGTCTATGACAAAGTGATCACTTACCGTAGACTACATGGCCATTTACTTTTCTTCTTTAGATAGTTTCTAATGCTGGATAGGGTTCAGTGCTTCCAGATGCACTATAATTACAGCAGATCTACTGTTGGAAAACTTGTCAAATAGAAGACCTTTTCGTCGACAAATTTTCCTTCAAAATTCTTAAAAATGTTATTTATCGTAATTTTATAAAGAAAATACATAAGTTATAAGTAGAATATAATGTTATTTTGTAGATAATCACGATCTGGAAGCACTTATAACACTGCCATTGAACATGGTAAAAAATATTTGTTATTTGAGTTATCAAATAGGGAATCTTAGAAAAACCTGAAAATAATCGTAATATAATATGATCGCGTCGCGTTATCGGATAGGACAGTGTAACATGGCTCTTACAAGATACATTACATGTCACCTCGTATATTTATTTTGGCGAAAGTTCACTCCCAAAGAGGGTCAGGCGACCATTTGTCATACACGCCATACTTGCCTAAGTAGCAACTCGGTACCAACTTGCATTTTTCATTACTTACAAGTTTCAGTCCCACGAGATCATCCCTCACTGCAACCTGTGCCTTATTCCTAAGTTACAAGGTTCGAAATGCCTCGTTCACGTAGTTTCGTGAGATTTTTTGTGGTGAACTAAGTCATCTATTAATCAAATTGTCACCTTCGTGTCGCGGCGGGCGTTTATCGCCGTTTGATATTAATCTGTAATTAATTTAGAAATGTAATTGAAACTTGGTAGAAAAGTACTTCTTGCGCTGTAGGTCTTTTGTTAAACTTATTTTTCGTCTCAAATAATAGCGATAGATTTTGGTATAGGTATCCATGGGAGTATATAGGGGGCGTAAAAAGTTTCCTCTCTCCCCCTTAGAAAAGAAAAAATGGTCAAACGGAAGAGCCTTTTGTTTTCTTGTTTTAAAAATTTTCGGAAGCAAATTAACCACCCGCCATCTTTAGCATAGGTTGAGAAAGAAATCAGAGCCTAGCCTAATATTATGCCGATCGCCCTTGGCTTACCCACCTCCTTCGATCAAATATGTACTTTCATCGAAGCCCACCTCTTAACAAATCTCCAACCACGTTCATGGGTACTTTGAAGTAAATATTGAAAAACGGCTGATTCCATCTTGTGTCGTTAGGAAAATAAATGTATTTTGACGTGACATTAAATTATCTTTAATATATTGTTTACGAATTTAGTATTTCACTTACCTATTTGCAATTGTAATATGATTCTTATAAACCATCAGTACAATTTACGGCTTATCCGGGCGCATAAAATTAAATAAAGCCTTGAAATTTTAACATTAAGATCTGGCGGACATGATTTCCTTCTACCCACCATAGATATCATGTCCTACAAACAAGATTTATGTTCGTACGTGTTAAGTGTGCTAAACGAAAAGTAGCCGCGGGGAAGTGTTGCCAACTATAAAGAAATACCTCCTAAAAATTAAAAAAAAACCCTAAAAGTCAACTGAAAATCTCCAAATTTGATTCAGCATTAGAGGATGAGAAAAAAGATCGCCCTCGCTAAATGATTTGCCTCAAAAAAAATTTGTAACTCCGCAATTTTATGGAAAATAATGTCGCCGGGAGTAGTAATCGGCTGTAAATTTAAATTTTTAGCGCCTTACTTTTACTTTATTTTTACCTCTTAAAAATCTCCCTAATAAAAGAACCTTAAATATAGGGACCAACCTCTAGAGTTGGCAACACTGCCGCGGGGATGGTTATGATAATGATTTGTGATGTTTACACAGGGTTACTTCGCAAACATATTCTGGTAATATTTGTTCGAAAGACCAACTTTTTGTTTATCTATCGGTAGCATTTAGGTAATATTGAAATAGTGTATTGTTCAAATATAATCATTTATTGTTTATGTAGGAATGTATTTAATATGCTTTACATTATTTGTAAACTAAATAACTTACATACACTTATAGCTCTGGTAAAGGATTTTCTTTGTCGTCCCTGAATACGGACAAACAAGTTTTTCTTTATATAATAATAAAGAAGCTGTAAACGAGCAAACAGTCAACCTGACGGTAAGTGGCTACTGCTGCTTGGACGTCTGTAATCAGCCACAACACAGTCGTGAGAATCGGGAATGTGAGAATGGGAGATGAGAATTGATCTTTGATAAGTATGTTGAATGTAGTTCGACTGGAGAAGTACCATCGCCACACCTATTTCTAGCGTGAAGCTGTTCTTGCGTTTCGGTGGAGGGGTGTGGTTGCCGGCTCACTTTTATATGAGGCTACCATCTCAGTCCTCGGGAGTAGCAACTCCGTGATAGACTTCATACAGAACCCCTGTTCTATATAAAGTTGCTTAAAAATGTCCATGGGCTGCAGTAACCACTTACCATCGGGTGGGCTGCTTGCTCGTTTGCTACTTCATATTTACATTAAAAAAATATCCTACAAACAAAAACAAATCAGCACTCATCACAGTCCAAAACCGGAAGTGACCAGTTTCCATCAGGTAAGTATACTGTATACTCAAATGGTACTAACATTTTGAAATTTACTAAGTATTTACTAAGCAACTACTTACCTAACTACTAAAGTACTTAGTTGAGTACTCCAGGATTAAGAATCTAATTGAGCCCTTAAATTAGCCCGAACATCTTTACTAGCGTCGCCGGATGAATAAACATTATACCATTTATCCATCAACGTCTTCACTTCAATCCGAGTCCATTGTTACGTGTTGAATAATTGCGGGCAACAAATTAATGAGTTTAGAACAAGACCCGGACAGGACAGGATTGCGACGATTAATCTCTCGAATGAACAGCGGTCGACTCATCAGGACTTTACAAACCTGTGCGTTTGTTTACTTTAAGTTAACTTGTTTTCGACTAGTTTTAGAAATTCGACTAGTTTTAGAAATTCGACTACTTATAATGTTTGTAAAAAATTTAAAAAAAAGTCTGTAATTGATAGTGGATGGATAACCGAGTCGTAATTTTTTAAAACAATCTTCTTCCATTTCATGTTTACTGTACGAGTTTGTCTTGTTTTATCCAAACAAGATTGAGTCTTGTTTCTGCCAAAAATGCCCTCTGTAAATTTTAGTTCAAAAACAAGCCGCTAGGGGCGCTGCATGTAGATGTATGGGCAGAAACAAGACTCAATCTTGTCTGGAAAAACAAGACAAACTCGTACTAATGGTACTGTTACAAAATGTCAGTAAGTAAAAAACAAAAGAAAAAAGATAATAAGTTGACAATAAAAGAATGTGAGAGAAGGCAGAAGAGCGAAACAAAGTCGAGTAAAAGAAATGTCCTTATACGTATTATCTTAGTCTAATTATTTAATCAGATTAAGTAAATAGATAGACATCTTTAAGAGGTGATGTGTTCTGTTTTAGAGGGCGTGGTAAGCGTGCGGCGTTCGATCTCAGTATTTACAGATATATCAGTATATCTGTAGCCATTGTCGCCAATGAACAGCTATCAGGAAGATTGCATGCCTGCTTGCTGATTCCTCTATCAATATAAATACGTGAGACTTTGCATCTAACCTTCTTTTAAGTGTAATAAGGATGACAAAAACACGGTTTGTGTAATCAGAACACTGTCTAAAATATAACATTCTTATCCTATACGATCATATGAATAAAAAGTAGATGTGAGCAAGTTTAACAAAAAATATTATTAGTTGCCGTTGGGTACTTGTATCATAAATATAGCTACAAATTTCATTGTTCAGATTTTCAGAAAACCATTTTAAAACTATATCTTTCGAGGACAGTTAAAAACAAACATTGTATCCAACAGCATGTTTGACATCGAAGTATATTCGACATCCAATATTGTCGATTGTCGAGATTGATATTGGAGCTAAACTATAGGTATTTGAGCTACGCTATGCTATAGTTGTACGTGGCTATACTATGCTATAGGTCTAGCCCACGTGTGCTCTCCGGAAATTGAGTGAGCGTACGTTCGGTTATTATATTTTGTTGAAGCATCTTTCGGTGAATGCAGTTATGAAACGAGAGCTTTTACTAAAAGGATTTTGTCAACGGATTTCGAGCTATTATGTTTTCTATAATAATGTGCAATAAGTATTGTTATTCATGCATCGTGTTCAGGATTTGATCTTTTGATTAGGGAGATAAAAGGCAATCGTTTAGAGTGGGCTGGATAGGAACGTTCTATGTACTCCGTCCCTGCAGTACTGAGAACAGAATAGCACTAGGGTATCCCCTGTATGACGTAAGAAGCGACTAAAAGGGGGCTTCCGGGATTATATGCGGCACGAGTAGGAGCTCCAATCGTCTAGGTACCAAAGTACTTTTTGTTATGTGTTGTAGCTTACCATCGTATTCACCAGAAGATACAGTGAGCGTTGAGGCTCACCGGGAAAGGGCCAGAAACGGGCATCGCGCTTTGAGGGCTCCAGTTGCGTTCAGTTGGAGATCCCGGAGTCCTCCATAAAACGCTTAGGACGGCGACGAGGGTGTGTTAGTGGGGTAAAATTCCCACATAATCAACGTCGCTCCAACGTCGTCGAACCTTTTGAAGGTTTCCCCCTCGAGAACGAAAAAAAAGGGTATGCACGTTCGGGGCTTGTGTTTACAATTTGTTTTATCAACATGCAGTTCACCTGAACATCCATTTAAAAACGATACAAAGTACATAGTGGACAACGATTGAACATAGACAAAATAAATTGTTCAATAAAACTTCTTTTTAGGATTATTACGGTTGTGAAGTAAATGTATCAATCAATGGTATGGTTGTGAGGTAAATGTATGTTATCAATCACTTTTTACTTAAATATTTTATAATACATAATAAAGTCATAACATACTTAATCTAAGTCAAACATTGAAATGCTATTAATGAATTACCTACTTAATAATAACTTAAGTAAAGGATAATTTCCTAACTGGTTCTTCTTTATATTGCGCAAAACTATTTACAATTTACCTTAACGCTCTTCACTACTCCTAGTGGTACATTATTTCGCTGAAATATCGCCTGTCGCCAAGTTGTCACCTAAAAGCTAAACAAAAGACAGCAACGCAATAAGGAAGAAAAACTAATCGAGGTAGTTTTGATAAATACACACAGATAAACCACTTGTTTTTCTTACAATTATAATATTTTGTGAGTAAACAATAAATATTTATTTTAATTCAAAAGGTACTTAATTACATTATATTTTTGGAAGAGCGTTTTTCAAGTGTGTTAAGAAATTTTTTGTACTTTGTACGCTAACACTGTAAAAATCATCTATGTATTGCAGGTTCTTTTAGCAATATCCTGTTATATTAATTAAGGATGCATAGAGCGGATATTACCACCACAAATATTTGAGCTGTGGTAATATCCGCTAATATCGGCTTTCGGATCTCGTTAAAAACCGAAATTTCTGCTACGCTTGTTGTCATGTGAAAAATTGCCTTCAGTTCTTTCAGTTCAAAGAGATACAACGGCCTAACAACGTTGCAAGGTCTGACTTAGGGGTGAAGTAGTATTCGTTCTGAAGATCATCAAAGCAGCAGTGACTGTATGCTGTTACTGAAGTCATCAGCAGGACTACAGCAAATTGACTTTACTACTTTAAACTTTGTTTTGTGAGAGAGTTTGACAGTTCTTGCATTTCGGTGGAAGGGTGTGGTGTGGCTCACTTTTATATGAGGCGACCGTCTCAATCCTCGGGAGTGGCAACAAGTGATAGAACCCCTGTTCTATATAAAGTTGCTTACATATGTCCATGGGCGGCAGTAACCACTTACCATCAGGTATCAGCAAGCGAGCAACCAACCCAGGTTGCTCGCTTGCTACTTCATATTTATAAAAAAAAGTTAATAATTGATGGATTTTTTACATGACTACAGATGCGTTGGTACCCCTGAGAACTAGGTTGGAATACCTCGGATTAGAATGGCTACTTTACCACCCCCTTCAAATAAGAAAACAGTAGCGCATGACATCTCTCTTATTAGAAAGAAAAAAAGCACGGCGGTGGTACCCCTAGAGGCATAAAGGACGCGAACGACTTTTCCTTTATGATAACTTTTTCGTATATAATCATTATGAAGTTGTATAGCCTTCTAAAAGATTAGTGAAGTTACTGACTCTTAAGCGAAATGCATATAAAAGAGAGGTTTTTCTTGAAATGGTAAATCAAGCCACTCTGCCAAGCGCTACAGGGTCGGTGTGTACGCGTTTCCATTGTTTTTAAAATAACAGTGCATAGCCTAAATGGATTCTTCTAAGGTGGATTTAAAAGTTGGCTTTCACATAAAGCCATAAGTCGAAATAGTTAGTTTAATTATTCTTAATTTTCAATTATTTGAGAGAAGTTGTTTAAAACGAAGGTGATATTTCCGGATTCGTACCCTGGCCAAGCTGATATAATAAATTTAATCGAAATTTAAAATACACATTATTTGGATCTGGGTGGTTGTATTGGTTGACTGCCTTTGTGTCCAAGGCACCCATGACAAGGGGAATCCTTCATTAAGACGTTACTTTTTTTTTTACTTTTTCATTTTATGACCGACCTGCCTATAAGTTCTTTTACAGCTGACAATATAAATGCATATAAACATTCCTAAAAATATTTTATGCAGACAAAATGGCGCTGTAAAATGCTAATGAAACAAACATATCGTAAATATACAAAAAAATGTAACGTCTCGCGTACACCAATGAACGCAATTTGTAAATAAAACAAAAATATTGCGGATAGCATTCGTTACCGAGCGATGTGTGATGTATCCGATGATGTATTCTGCTAACGAACCGGTTGCATTCATCTGCTTCACGAAATTGATTCAAGTTACCCAGTTTGAAAAATGTATCGCGAAAATTATAATAATTATAAATGTTACGAATATTCGGCAACTATTTGGTAGTCGGTGATTTATTTCAATGTTCCATATTTGGCCGTATAGGATATAGATTTGTAACATTTTCTTAATTACCTACCTATAATATACCTATACTAGCAGACCCGTGCCCACTTTGTTGGGCTAAAAAAAATGGTACGTTTACACATATTGGGGGTGCTTAAGTTCCTTAATAACATAACATCAATGCCAACTTTTAATATATGGTCTGGAGGTGGTAGGCCAGAAGTGTTAATCCCTGTAGATCCAGGATTGGAGGGCTACGGCATCACCACACTATCAGTAATTGCATTATAAGCTTGCCTTTGATCTTCAATTTGGTAACAATTGATTGGTAATTTTTTATTATAAAAACATCAACTCATGGGCCTTGTACGAACATAAATCAGCTTGGTTGAAAGTTATTCTTTTGGTCTTTTGGTCACATAGTTTTCCATTTACCAGAAAAATCACCCAACAGATTACGACGTGGTCGAGATTACATCTATCGCCAACCCATCATTGACCCACTGCTGGGCGCGGGTCTTCTCACAGAATGAGAGAGTTCTAAGCCATAGTCTACCACGCTAGCCAAGTGCGAATTGATAGGCTTCATGCACCTTACAGAACCCTTTTTTTAGAGAACTCTCAGGTGTGCAGGTTTCCTCACGATATACTTGTTTTATTACTTAACTTAAATGACTTACATAGATATTTTTCTTATTTTTCCAGAGTAGGTGTAGGCAATACTCGCTTTTGGGACACTTTTATGAGTAAAATCTGTATTCTTACGATAAACTTAGCAGTACACCCATTGCTGTTAAAAGTTACCAAAACTTCGTCAACGGAATTTATAATAGTACGATATTTTTTAACACGTACATATGTCGTTGTTCAACGCAAACATTGGCAAATGATTATTTGTGTTCCAAGTTTTCGGACTAAATACTTTTACTCCTACTGTTGTTTGTGCTATTTAAAAATGTCGAACTGTAATCATATGTCGTACTGCGTCGAGAAGTGGATACCATTTCCCAAATGATAGAAGTGAGAGCACTTGACAAAAACATATTCCCGCTGCGAAGAAAATCGACTGACAAAGTGTTACTGGGAAGCAATTACAAGACAAACTGAAAAACACTTTCAGACATAATGTAACACTTTAGCCTTTCGCATGTTGTGTTTTAGGGGATAATAATGTAACCCTAAGAATTTCTTTCATGTATGTTCGTCGTCAATTATATGTTTTTAAGTTCTTTATATATAGGTATGTTGTACAAAGAAGTTATTTACATATAATTAATTATATACATTTGAATGCATTTTTTAAGTTATTAAGAGTTAAACAATTACCAGTTTTGTTCGGTTCAAATGAACGAACATGATTTTGGAGTTTATTTTTCAGATCTGCACCAAGCCAACTTATATACGTAAGATTTATTGTCAAATTTAATATCTAATCGTGGTGCTTTTTATATCCACAGATTGTAAAAACAGTTTTCATAGCCTCGTATTGTCTTGTATTTTATGGCTCGTCTTAACGAATCATCGTCAAATGAATTTCATCTTAAAAGTATTAAATTTACAGTAATGAACCTTAGAAAATTGCAAGTTTATTAACTAACTAAATGTATCTAGCATCTGCAGAATCGCTCCAATCTCGCTCAACCGTAAGCCTGCAATGAGGACAATCTCAATAAATTGCTCAAAAATTAGATATCAAGTTTATACTGGGAGGCGATGCGGGAGGAACGAAACACTGCGATATACAAAGGCAATAAAAATAAATTGGACGCAGCTAGTATGGCTCTAGTCCGCCGTTTTATATTGGAGTTATATTCCGTTGTCCGTTCCACCCCGGCCTCCACAAATGAAGCTACGATCTTCCCCCCAAACTAATGTTTGCTCTTGGCCTTTCTTGTATTTGGGTTTTATAGCATAGCCCTTTTATTTTAGGAAAAGATGCCGACCAATAACCTTAATTAGGTATCCCTTAAGTAACTTGCCTTACCTATATAGATTTTTTTTGTATATCTGTAATTTAAATGTAACTAGGGTTCTATATTAACGCACAGGTGCGTTGCTACATTCGAGGACTAAGATAGTAGGACTATGGTAGGCTCTAATGACAGTGAGCAGACAACCCCTCCACCGAAACGCATGAACTTCTTTCCCCCTAGAAATAGGTGCTGCAGTGGTACCTCTCCGGTCGAACCAAACTCGTGCTACTTTTATCTATAAATACGTATTGCAATATTGCCTAATTTGTATTGATTGACCTGAAAAATAACAATTGGTTTTACGGAAGATTACAGTATTAAGGAGTTTCATGAAGGTTTTGATAAGCCGACTTCGAATCGCGCGTCGATATAAATATGTAATTTAAATATATGGATATAGATGTACATTTTGGACTTTGTGCGCTTGACTTCACGTCATCGTGAGATATATTCATAAATGTAATCAAAGTGATAAGTAAATAGAACGAGCGAATACATAAGACGTGTCAACAAGCGATTAAACCAAAGCTTTCCTCATGCTCACATACATATGTATGTACACATGCATACAACGTGAACGCTAAACAAAAATTGCACATCGAAAATCCCTATTCAAATAATATATTTTAATGTAAGTGTAATATATACTTAAATATATATCTGAAAAATTGAAGATATCGCTGTAATATTGTCAGCTGACTGAACAATAATCGACTTTGCCCAGGATTTTCGAGCTTTACAATATATCAGGGTATAAAAGGATAACAAACACCCAATAACAACTATATTGGCCCGAGTTTATCTTAGAGGTCGCCATAAAATAAACACTTATATGACTCGTTCCCATAAAGAATGTATACCAAAATGGCGGCATTTGTATAAGTTTCTTGTAATATTGCATGTTGTATATAAGGTCACTTTTATATGAGGCGACCATCTCAGTCCACGGGAGTAGCAACGCATCTGTGATAGACATAATATAGAAACCCTGTTCTACATGAAGTTGCTTACAAATGTCCATGGGCGGCAGTAACCACTTACCATCAGGTGGCCTGCTTTCTCGTTTGCTACTTCATATTTATTTAAAAAAAATGCAGGATATACGGACTTTACTTGTAATTACCACTCATGTAATAATTGTTACATACTGGAGTACATAAAAATACTGTCACTAAAGTGATAGTGAATTTCGTGCGGCAATTCAATAATGTTTAAAAATAGAGCCTTGTAAAAGGCTAAACACTTGTTCAAAGCTTCATATATCCTAGAAATAAATCACGCTAAAATTTAGCCACAAGCGGGCACACATCCAACTCTTAACCGCGTCAGATGTTAATTAATCCCGGTATTAATGATTAATTTTTCTGATTTTATAATTTCTAGTAGGCAGATATTCATAAATGTTAACCTTTGCAATGCACATATACGTATAAATAGATTATTCATAACGGGCGTTGGTACGAGTATATCAACTACTACGATACGATCTCTACATTAACCGCGAGGCTATCCGTGTTTCAATTGACTACTCCATATCCAACAAAATCAACGATCCTCTTGTTAGTCGCATATATTTACAAAAACAAAATAAGAAATAAGGGGATTGAGAATTATTACAAACAGAACTTACTTTAAACTTTTGTAATTCTTTTCTGTCTGTCTACTTATCTGTGTGTTTGAGATCGTATCAATCCAAAACTACTGAATTTACTTAAATAGATCTATAACATACTTAATTTCCATATATTGAGGTAACATTTAGTCTTCCGTTGATTAAATTCGTTCTACTTTATCCAAAGTTTTTATACGATTCAAAGTTATGTTATATTTTTTAACGCGTGAGAAACCGCAGAACTAAATTAGCAACTTATAAGCTGAATAATCCTTAATGAACGTTTATGAAAAGAGTTTATTAACTAGCTTTTCATCGCTAAATACTAAAATGCACATATTTTTTATTAATCAATACGCTTCAATGGGAAAACATGCAAGACCAAACAAGAAGTTTCTAATCAATTTGTCCCCCGTTTCCCCATGAGAGTTTAAATTGAAAAATCTGCGACCGGTTGCGAGCTACAAAGTGAAAAAACATTGGCATCTCGTTAATAATTTTCAAATTGTAAAAAGTCAGAGTTTGTTTCTGGTACAGGCAGCAACAACATTTTATATGATAGGTACCTTTGTTGCAAAATCGTATTTAGAATTAGAACATTATTTGTTACAAAATAAGAAACAAACATCATACACACGTAGTACGTGAAGTTGCATTACATCATAATTAGTCACTAACCACACTTTAATTAGTCACTAACTGTATGGAACATTTGTTTTTTCTTTCATCTATAGCTTTCAAAGATTTTTATTTAAATGTCAGTCAAACAATATATTATGTTATGTAATATGTCAATTGAGAATTAAATTTTATGCTATGTGCCGTACAAAACTGTCTATAAATTTATTTATTTTTTTGTTGAATACTTTATAAAAAATCCCTTGTTTCTTATTCTTACTTTTTAAAATATTATGTTTTAGGTATGTACCTACCAGATCTTTTTAAATCATCAACCGAACTCTCAACATAATAGTTGATTCTATCATATATCCGTCTTTTTTTTTAATTGTCTCAACCCTTACAGTATTAATATTGTCGAGATTTTTCTTCTATCAGCCTTTCTGATTTATACAACATTTTAATTCAACAAAAAGTTAATTACCTGTTAAATACCAACACCAATGCCTGAACAATAATGCCTTTGAACAAACATATAGAGCCGACCCTCTTTTGTCGCCAGCTGTTCAATATTTTCGCCTCCATTTTACTTGCTAACAACAATAACTCCATTTGGTTAACGTGTTATTGTAACGAGGAAAAATGATGAAAAACGTGCACACAATTTTCCGTTAAAGGAAAACAGATATCAACAATATGTTTTGTCTCCTCACGATACGGTTGAAACTTAAAGCACAGGTGAATTTCCAAAAATATTAAGAAGTCAATGTTTATTTTTCTTTTTTTTATAAGATTGAAGTAGCAAACGAGCATGCAGTCCACGAGATTATTAGCGTTAAGTAGTTCTTGCGATACAAAAGTGTGGACGCTGGCAGACCTATATATATGGCATCCACCTGACGAGCCTCAGGAGTGGTAATATCGAATTCAGATAGGACCTCCTCTGTTCCATGCGGAGTTGGTTACAAATGTGTAAGGCCCACTGAATACTATGACCACTCAACATCCAGGGGCATACCGCCGTATCTACCGTATCAATTATTCGGGGCCCCCGGAAAACGAGGGCCCCAACATCCATACGCAAAACGATAATTATGAATAAATACATATTTGTTTTTTTTTTGGGTTTGTTGTGCAAACATTTTTTTACATTTGTGAGAAATATTTGCTCTTCCAAAGGGCTCCTCATACAGTTTTTTATACGGAGCCCCGCCAAGGCACGCTATGCCACTGTTACCATCAGTTGGATTCCATGCTTGCTTACTTCTTTAATTTCAATCATTGAAATAATAACTTCTAAAATTGAATAACATCTGATAGCCTTAGCTAAATCTATAATTGATTTACCGCTTAGTTCTATGTACTTTGCCATCTGGAGTTCGTTTGAACTATATCGCATGCATGAAGTTTGCGGCCGAGACTTGCATATGAAGGATACTACGGAACTTCGACAAAGGCTTATTAACTATACACTGACAGGCCAACGAACTTACGTACTTAATTGTTTTAAAGTGGGTGTCATAGGATCACAATAAATTGATTACCCATATGATACTTCCTTGTCTAATAAATTCATTATACATGTGAGTACAAAATTATTTATTTCAAAGGTGTAACCTGATGTCTTCTGATTTGAAGGACCTGCTAAGGTAAGTATACTAAAATTTTGGTTAGGCATTCCGTCTTAGTCGTCAGGGGTAACAAAGCATCCCTGGCCGAACTCAGCCAGAAATCCAATCTTAGTCCGAGTAAATTATTATTGTCCATGGATGGCAGTGGCCGCTTATCATCAGGGGAACTGCATTTCTGCCATTAATCATCTTGCATCCAACTAAGACCTGTTGGTTAATGCATCTGTATACGACCTCAGATATTTGGAATTAGTGCCTCGGACTGATTCTCAATAAGAAGCGTAGGACAAGAATCAAGCTCAAGCTATATTCGTTTGTGGCACGCGTAGCTCCTAAACGAATGGACCGATTTTAATTCAACGTTTTGTTTAAAATCTTACGAGATCGAATATATTTCTATACATCTGTTCAGACATTTGAAAATGATCATGTCATATCCTATTTACAACAATTATACTAACATCACTAACCCAATTAATTAAAATTGTTATACTTTTTAAATATATCTTATGTGGGAGGTTGTAAATTTGAAACTGAAATTTTACTCTGTAATATATTACATTATGTCATGATATAGCGATAACGCTATGACATGATATGACTACAATGTAGAGCAAGTTTGCCAAGTCGTTGTATATGAAGGATCGCTTGAAACTTAGACGTGTTATTAACCGCAGACGAGCTCCGGCTTCGTAGAGGCGATTGACAGCTTATGAGCTGAGTATATAATGTTTCAGTAATCTTACTTATATTATAAAGGCGAAAGTTTGTTAGGATGTATGTGTGTACGAGTAAATCTTTGGCGCAGAAATTTCCGATCGAATTTTGAAATCTGAAATTTGATGTTTACGACTTAGATTATCAGATCTAAGACTAAGTTAGATGACTTATTACCGTGGTAAAGGTGACCGAAACGGAGCCACGTAAATAAGCTAGTTTTATATAAATATTTAATTAATTTAAAATATGTCTTATTTATTTATTTACAATGTACTATTAAATGGTAATTTATATGTACAAGCTAATCGGTATGAACACGGTAATGTCATAGCACAAACTTCTGCGGATTCTGCTGATGCTATTACTGTATGTAAAATTAATTAAATGATAAATAAATGAACGAAAAGTAAGTGCTCACTGTTGTTCATTATTCCAACTTTTGCAAGTAGGTAGACAAGAGACAAATACAAAATCTTGCCAATAACTGCAGATTTTTTTCATTCTTTTAAAATAACAGAGGCCTATCTGGGAGTCGAACCCAAAATCTTCTTCGTGAAAGACTAATTCGTTTTATTTGTCGTTGTAACGTCAAAAATAAAAGCTCTTAGTACAAATATCTTAATAGACACCATAAAAATGACTTACAGTATACAGTGATATATTCAACCAGCAGCTAGAGAAATTGGCAAAGATGGCGCTAGTTGATAATTTGCGGAATAATCTCCGGCTACCCGCGAGCACAATAAAGAATATTGACACAATAACTAGCGCCAGTCGCCGCACCAGACCTGAATATTAGATGACCGCGCCGGCACGCGCACGTCTCCGTTGTCACTCACGATACGAGAATTTACTCCATTTTTGTGTTTAAATGAAATATATTTTTGTTCTAACTTATTCCCGCGGCTCCATAGTTAAGGGTATCTATGCGTCAAACCTAAAATAAACTTGCTCTGTGACAAATTTTAGCGAAATCCCTACCACCAATAGTTTTTGCCTGAAAGAGTGACATACATTTATACAATCATACAATTTTTCACCTTTATATTATCGGTAAGATAATTCTACGTTGTCAAATATAATATTTCTTCTTCATCAAAGATTGGCAAATGGATCAAATTCGCAAATGAACATCACAAAACATATAAGAGTAAGAGAAAAATCAAATATTACTGCCACTTGTAAACAATGAGAAAACTATACATGAACGTTTGTGTTCGTTCATGACCTTCACGACATAAAATGTATTGAAAGTATTATGTAAATAAGAATAGTGTCGTGTTACAATGGACACATAGAAATTCCGGGCACAACACAAGGGGAATCCCAAACGAGCTCTTAATAATACCCTTATATGATATCGCCGGAGTATTTCGGTAAATGGTTTGCTTGCTTACTTCAGATTTACTTCCTCTTGAACGAAAATGCGTCTTACGTTAACGCAATAAAAGTTATTTTAACGACATGTTCTGATGATATTCGTCTAGTAATGGAGGGAATTGAATTTTGGAGTATATCTTGTCGTAACATAACGATGTTAAAACGAGTTTGTTGCGTGAAAATTGCTTTTCGTACCGTGCTTCAGTTACTGTACGTCAGAGTAGCGATATTATAATAAATGGTCGTCGCTCCCTAAAAGCTAATTTATCGTAGTATCTCGGTGCAATTCCAGTTTAAATATAGCTCGATCGTGGATGCATTGCTCCTAACAATCAAACTGTCCCGGTCCAGTATATTTAACCGACTTCAAAAAGGAGAAGGTTCACAATTCGTCTGTATTTTTTTTAATGTTTGATACATCGACAGTTGTGGTTAGAGTGGACCGATATTGTCATTTTTTTAAACTTGTTACTTCCAGTTTGGTCCCATTTTAATTTGGTTCAGTTCTGACAAGGGAATCCATATGCTTGTAGCGCGCATATACTTGTAGGACATAGATTCGTCGTTGTAATCTAACAAAATAGGTTTGAGCGCCGACTTCGGGACTATATACTATGTAGTGTGTACGTAAGAAACGAACATATATTCAAATTATTTTATTGCTTTTTGCTGACATTGAAGTGGATTTCTATTTTTTGTTAAAAAGTTTTTTTTAATTATTGCACGACTACAGATGTAGCAGGATGCAGCTTCATTAAATTAAGATCAATTGAATTGAACTCAAATCAGATAATCTAAGTAATGATCATCTGGTGTCAGTTTATATTACCACACATTTTAAAGAAGAATGTAGTTGATTATGACACTTACCAGTTATGAAGTGTTATCACCTTTTATTTATTTACAGGTTTATAACATCATATACTTTGTAAGTTCAGTACTTCACATATTTAATCTGTAGAGGAAAGCATGACTCATTATTTGTAGACATGAAGATGAAACGTAATTTTTAAACAAAAAAGTTTTTTAGGGGATCCAAATGCCTGAAAATAGCATTTTTCAAGTTTCAATTATAACTTTTAATATTCCTTACCATTAGTTATTCTCATACAACGTGAAACAAATAAACAACACCCGTTATTTTATTAATTGGACAAATGTGATAAGGGGAAACACAGTTATTTATCACGTATGAAAAATTCCAATCAACATGATTAGAACAACATTATTTTTCATAGTTAGGTATACTTTATTCCCGGAATGGAACGGAATGAATGTGTAATACTTAGCTTGCAACATATTATATTTTATCTGAAATGTGACTTTCGTTAATAATCAATTACTAAGAAACTATAGATTTATAGGTATTATTTATTAACGACCCTAGCAGACTAGCTACTTTTGAAATAGGGATTTATTTTTATATACGAGTATGTAGAAGATTATGCTGTATATCGTGTTTCATGTGCTGTTCTTGTATTAAATGTCTAAAAGGGGTTGTAGCATTGGGTCGCGGCATTTAGCTTTCGAAAATCAGTTAAATCTTCAATCACTAACGCTAAAAGTTTCTCGTCTGTTGATGCCCTGAGACATAAGATAAGACTTAGATATGAGAAGGCAAAGGTTACTCAGATTAAATTGTTTACTTGTTGACAGTATTTACTTATTGCATATGTAACTCAAAGTTAATTAGTAGTAAATAGTTTAACACAAAGAAACGTCGTGCATTCGTGGTTACAATCAAAATGAATATTCTAAAAATAAGTTCAATTATTCTAGTCTTATTCATTGCTAATGGCGAGTGTGGTCTAGTAGATACTGTTTTCGGGACAGTGAAAAATACTACCTATGCTTTAAGAGCAGATATCCATAACTTCGTGTCTTACGGAAATGATATGATTTTTGGTGATGGTGGAAATAAAAATGTGGTTCCTAGTAATGGAACAGAAGTGCAAAAAACTGAGGGGTTGATTACGAACATGTTCTATAAGGCACGAAACGCTGTAAGCGCAATGCATCAGAGGGTCCGTAAAATTATAATCAAGGATGACAGCGCCCCTCCTCACAAGGGCATAATTACTAAAATTTTTGACTCGATAAACAAAAAACTGAAAAGCGTTCAAGAACATTTTGATTCAACTGCCGATCCTAACAAATTGCTCGAGAAACCAATCCAAAACGTCTATGGGGAGTTTGCAACAGAAGATAATAAAGCAATCAGAAATCAAATAATACAAATGTTATATCGTAATAATACTAATGTTTTAAATAAGCTGAATATAAGTGAGGTAGATATTCTAAATCTAGTGAATGATATGAAGAGTACTGTGAATAAAGATTTGGTGTTGCCAACACCCGCTACAGAAGATGATGTAGATTTGGACATTGATGTACGATCATTGGTTGATAATGTAAAAGATAAATTATAAATAAATTTATCCGCTCATACTAATCTGTGAAATAAATCATTTAATATTATGAAAATGTTTTTCATTACCAAATTTTATATCCATAGGTACTTGTGTCAGCTTCTCGGAAATTTATGATATATTTTTTTGTAAATAATACCTATTTTCAATGCAGATTGGCTGCATGCATTTAAAATAAGTCAAAAAAGCAATTATCACGGAACTTTGTTTAGAGAAATAAGAGGTTCTTTTTTATTCATATGTGTTCTTGCTTGCATAGGTTCTTGGAAGTGGAGTGGAGTGGTTCGTGGAGTGAGGCTGCCACCAACCAACCGAACCGAAAGAACTGCTTTACACTAGAAATAGGTATGGCGATGGTGCCTTCCCGGTCGAACTACACTAGTTCAACCACCATGACCCTATCGAGTATACAGTTGATATTTATACTGATTTTTTATATTACTAGGCCCTCCGACTTAATCTTCAGTTGAGTTACATAGTTCTTGATGTTAAATGGGCACTGCTGTCTAAGGCAATTGGAGTCTCACGAGTTGTCTCCGGTTGAAATGCAAAGCAGGTACGCTTAATGTTAAGGGGTTACTGCAGTCCAAGGAATTTAAATCAAAGAGTCCGAATGACTTACCTCTTATTCCAACTACCAATTAATGCATTTCTACCACTTTATCTCTCACTCAATTAATAAGATATTGTAAGATTAATATTTGTAAAAAATATTGTGGATGATCTTTGATAACTTTTAACCCTCATAAAGCACTGAATTCGTATAGATTGTCTATTTATGATTTATGCCTTATTCGTGTCTCTGATGGCACCGTTTGTGTCAACTTTATGTTTATTTCTGTGCCATTGTTTCTAGAAACCGTGTCATTTCGCGACATCGCCTCTTGAGACTGTTGTATATTTTATTCACCAAATTCAAACCTAGTTCCTTCTTTAAAAAGCACAAAATTGCGTAATAGTGTGCTTATAATATAGGTACTTCGATATGTCATGTATAATAAGATTTATAAGGCGCAACTTTTGGTATTTTATGTCGTGTCGTCTGTTATTGGTCACGAAGGGATGTGTTCTCAAATCTGATAATATTTAGGCTATTCATTCACAAAATTTTAGTCAGTAAGAAAATAACATGTAAAAGAAACATAATATATTTTACGACGAAAAAAAGAAAAAAAAAACTTCAGTAAAACGTATAGAATTAAGTTTCTTTCTGTTTTCTTAAAATATTTGGAAATGAACGCTTGCTTGATTTCGTCCATCCATCAACCCATTAAGGTCCACGGCTTGACAAAGCCCTCCTCTCCTGTGTCCCGGGCGGCAAGTGCAGAGAGCGGCAAATTCAAACCTTGCGTATGAATGCGCAACTCATCATCATTACACATCATTTATTTAACCTTAACTATTGGGCAGCCTAGTCAGTGGGAAGTGGAACTGTTGATACGTAGGTATACGTTTTAATGGCCACCAATTATTGGACATCTGATGGCTGAAATGATTAAGATGGTAAAAAAAAAACAAGTGGGCAGGGGCGGCATTTTTAAGTTTTTGCCCCGCCTAAAAATAATTGAAGATCCAGGGCTCTCCCTAATAGAACTATATAGACTAAAGAAAACGTAACTGTTACACTGGAACCCATCCACGGGGAGAAAGGGCGTGGTGCCATTCTACATCTACACCAAACTTCTTCGTTGATTTCTTATACAATAAATGTAAAAAACCTTATTTTACACAGATATTTAAATACCGTAAATTAATCTTGTCATTTGAAATGAAGTACACATTAAGGCGATTGTGGCTCGAGTCCTTACAGAGGACAACAGCTTCAGTTATCTTGGCAATATCCGTAAAGTAATAAACTACAGCACAACTGATTCCATTTCCGTAAACCCGCGCGGTCAGTCGGACAGACGTTGAGACGCAAGCGAGATTTACGAATCTCTGTACAGTCAGCATATCGTCTGCATTAGAAACTAGTAACATTAAAACAAAAAAGCCGACTCTATTAAACGTTTTTTTTTTATAATGATATATTTTATTTAAAGCTTTATTATGTGTTTTTGTCACAATAGTTAAGTAAAAGCATTTTATTAGATTTTAAGAATGGCCTATTTACTTGCTTTAATTACCTTTACTAGCTTTATTTACCCATATTGTCGTGATAGTAAAAAAGTCGTCTCTTCTCCACCCTTTTCCCCTATTTACAGGCGCCATTTTTAAAAATCATGATATAGCCTATGTCTCTTTCCAAGCTGAGACGATTGTAATGATACGTCACGATCGGTTAAGCCGTTTGGGCTGTAGCGTGTGCCAAAGAAATGGACATACATACAAATTGCCCTCCTCCTAACACAGTAGGGTAAAAACATAGTTTTGATCTAAATTAATGGATTTTGTTTCTCACGTCCATTTTGAAATGTCTCATTGAGTTGACAAAGAGTTAACGATATAAATTAATTAATACAGAATAGGTTACTACTTCTGAAGACAAAGGTGGTGTCCTAATATGGACCTCAGCATCTATAGCCTTTCACCGACATACAGAACTGCTTCAGGCTAGAAATAGGTGTGATGCCTCCCCTGCCTTACCATACTGGTTCAACCACCTTTTAAATCATTTTTCAAAAATAGTCCAATTTAGTCTATATATCTTTAGCCTAAAATACTTGTGAATAGAACCCCAATTCCATGTGGGTTTGATTTCATGTAGTCACAGACAATAGTAACCACTTTTCCGCACATGGATTGCTAACTCGTTTGCTGTTTCAAGTTAATACAAATGACTTATACGTTGACGGTACCCTAAGAGTTAATTTAATCGGGCGTAACGGCCATCGCCAGTTTATCTGCCTAGCCAATTTAAACGGGGAACTGCGGACCCGCAAACATCATAGATTGTAATTGAACAATGTCCAGATACCTATCTTTCACTGTCCTATCAAGATGCAAGATTACGTAAAAGAATGTGGAATCTTAGTAAGTACTTGTGATGTATTGTAACTAGGGTTGCCAAACGCAGTATAATATATAGTATTGTACTATTTTTCGGGTCTGCGTACTATATACTAATGAATAATTAACGCAAAACACTATATTTTCGACATCGAAATCAACAAATAGATCTGTCATTTCCAAATCCAAATTATAAAAGAACGCGTCTTTCCATTAATTTTAAAAGAAGCATGTTACTTCAAAAAATATAGATTGATTTTATTGAATTTTTTATAGTGTTGAAAGAATTTCAATGATATGGAATACGACTTAGATGTCGTAGCGAAAAACATCAAGCCTATGAACCAAATTATTATGTTGTATAAGTGTGAGTTGGTCGTATCAGCAAAAAATTTAAAAAAAAACCTGCAATAATGTAAGGTTTAAGGAATAAAACTCATCATGTAAATAAAAAAACAA
>DWNE01000803.1:0-25485 GCA_018249875.1 Cecropterus toxeus | reverse complement strand
AGAAGACCGGTCGATCAAAGTAAAAAAATGAATCTATTATTTTCAAGAAGTTGACGTTGTGTATGAAAAAAATATTACGTTAAGAAGCGCGCAGATTCTTCCTCCAATAATATCATAGTCTAAATCTACCCCTCCCCCCTCCCCAACATCCTTGATCTTCCCCTCCCTATAGAGATTTCTGCCTAATAACAGTAGTTTAGCGCTGCTGTATTCTGGTCTGACTAAGGGAGACATACTTATTCGAGGCGTTCCAACTTAGTCCTCAAGAGTAGCAACGCATCTGGCCAACCTCACATAAGACTGATCTTATCTAGGGTTGATTATAGATGTCCATGTGCGGCTGGAACCACGTATATTAGTTAGATTCTTCCTCTGCTGAGCAAGTTTTTCGTTCGAAATTACCATACCACTAAAAGGAATATAACACTGCTATACTGGTATTATAAAGCAGAAAGTAAAGGTTGCTGCGTCTAGGGGGCTGTCCATTAATTACGTGAGGGTCGAAAGGGGGGAGAGGATTCGGAAAAATCACGAAATATCACAAGAGGAGGGGGGTATAGTTCTAACGTGTTCCTATTTTTTCGATTTCTTAACCATGTCAAAAACAACCTGCAACATTTATTTTTAAACAGTTTGATTTTGGTCCTTAATTTTCTAGAATAACATTATAAATATAGAGGATTATAAATATTTAAGAATAAAATAAAATAATTTAAAAAATCGGTCCAGAAATGGCGGAGGAATCGGTGAACATACATAAAAAAAATACATACAGTCGAACATAGAACCACTTCCTTTTAGAAGTCTGTTAATAAAAGGATGCTTTGTACGTACTTAAAAATTACACGCGATTTAGGTGTATGAGGCGGGGGGGAATTATTCTTACACCACACTATCACGAAGGGAGGGGGGAGGGGATTAAAAATCGCTAAAAAAATTGATAAATGGACGGCCCCTAGAGAAAGACTCTTGAAACGTTTATTTCGTGGTCTTCAGATGGGACTCTTAGTCAGCGACTAACAATATATCGTTAGTGTAACCACACACTTACAATAAATGTCTGAAATACATGCTTAGACTTACTAGTGGCCTAACTTAAGCCAACAATACCCACCTAAAGCGAAATATCCTAGTTGCGGATCCTGCGCAAACGCAACGGTTTCCAAATCATTTTCATATTCCAATTGAGCCACGATTTTTCCATTGTTCGATGTTGTCAGCACTACTTTACCTGTTGCCAAAGAAAAAAAACATAACAATTACAGAATATTATTTGGTATACGTAAAAAAATAAAAAATATGTTTATTATCTTTTATAAGTCGTTGAAGATACATAAAATTATACCTTCGTATTTTAGGTACAAACAAAAATAATGAGAATCAATTTTCACTTGAAGTTGTGCAATAATATTTTATTCCCAAACTTTATCATACCGTGATCCTGGTGTCGCGGCATGAGTTTGACAATCGCTGACTTAGACCTTCTATTCACATAATGAGTTTCTAGCAAAAATTGTTTCTTAATATTTTCTATGTATTTATACCAATTATAGGGATACGAATTCCATTCCATTTCTCACAGCGTTCGTGTTGGGTTTAATTTTTAACCGACTTACCAAAGAAAAGACGTTATTCGTATATACATATTTTTGATAGTAAACCAAGTCCAAGTGGACATGAAAATTTACATCGTTTAGCGTAACTTAACAGTTAAGCACATTATGTAAGTGTTAATAGAGGCTAAAATCTTTTAGTACGTTGAAACTTTAACGAAGAACGTCAAATGGGATTTTTAAACAAAAAGAACTGGCGTTGGAATTCAAAGTCTTGTACCCGTATATAACTTTAAATCGAAATACAAGAATAAAGAGATGCATTGTCAAGTTTAGATTTGAAGATTTGGTAATTTGTTTCGAGCGGGACGGTTCTACGAATTTAAGGGTATCCGAACCTTGTGCAAAAAAATAAAGGATTGTTTTTATTATTCCAAAAAAAAGAAAGAAATGTGACAAATCGATGTGGCAACACTAATGGTCACTAAGACACTTTAATTATTAACTAGTTTTTTAAAGGTAGTTCAATGCAACGGGCAATAAAAATTAACCGCATTATATTTCAATACAGGACAGAACAGAGGAGTAGTCTGCAGTCTGAGGAGGAACTCCTCGCACGGCACATGGCACCTTGCTTCGTGTACTCCTATTAATAGAATCTCGCTTGTACTCCTATTAATAGAATACTGAAAGATACCTCAAACACGTATTGCTTAAACCGGATACCAAGGGAAAAGCCCTTAGTTTGAAAGGGGTCTCGCCTGACGATTCCAGGTTTTAAGTAATAATAAAACAAAAAACATTTAATAAAGTTGTAAAAATTGGGACCGCTCTGATAAAGCCTTCAACCAAACAATGACTGCCATATTTAACATGCTTAATGTGCCCGTGTATAAATAAAAAAATAGTGACTTAAAATAACCGTTAATAGCCAAGGGCAAGGCAAGCAGGTGTCGCTTAGTAATGTATATAGCAATACACTGTTGCCCTGGCATACGTTTTTAAGAGTTCTCTCTACATATCATAATGATAAATCATTGTTTTTGTCCTACAATGCAGATTTTTTTTATATGTGCAGTGAACGTGGATGGCACGTCTTGAGTGTTCCGGTATAAGATGTAGGACTTTTTTCGCTGTTTTCTCATGTTTTGTATTTGCAATACTTCAAGAGCTAACAAGACTTTTTTTCATATAACGTCTTTTTTAATTTGAAGTTCTCATGAGATCAGGAATTAAACTTCCTTAATAATGAATTAATGTCAAATGTGATTTATCTGCTTTTGTTATAATTTAGAAGTACCAAACCATCAGCCCATCTGATGGTAAGTGGTCACTGCAGCCCATGGACATGTAACAACATAAAAAACAGGTTCTATCTAAATTTAAATCACAGATGAGTAGCTACTTCTGATGACTAAGATGGTTGCTTGATATAAAACTGAGCTGGCAACCACATACTTCTACCGCAACGTAAGAACTGCTTTACACTAGATATAGGTGGTCACCGGCTCACTTATATGGAGATCATATCAATCCTCCATGTATTCCACTTTAATCATCCAGGTGATCAACGGCGACTCATTGGTGTCCTTTGATCACCTGAGAAAATCACCTGGGTAATCATGGGCGATTTCAAGAGAATATATCATTTCAGTATCCCTAATCACCTATACAAAGCACGTAAAATAGGTGCCTAAAATGATGAAATGATGAATGATGATGATAATAATATATTTTTTAGGAGTCGCCTATGGTTACCCAGGTGATCATGTCTCAGGTGATCAAAAGACACCAATGAGTCACCTTTGATCACCTAGGTGATATCACCTGGAATACACCCAGTCCTAGGGAGTACCAACACATCTGTGATTGACGTCGTTGCTGTTCCCCTGTTCTTTATGAAGTTGCTCAAAGTTGTCCATGGGTGACACCAGCCACTTATCATCAGGTGGACTACTGGTAAGTAGTTACTGCCATGCATGATTGCCAAGCAAAATTATATTAAAACTTTAGAAGGATATTTACCATCAGTAGAAATAGATGCCATTAAATTATTTTCTGGATGGGTATCTATTGCAGTTACTCTTATTGTGTGGACACCAGCAGGTACGTGCTGAAGGACTGAGGCACTCTTCAGGTCCCACACCTTTATTGCACCATCTTCATAACCAACTGCTAATCTGACACCATCTCGGAAAAGCTGTAACATACAAATTTTGTTACATTAAGTTAAAAATTATATAAACATGAAAAATTTATTTATAAACAAGGTTTTGGTTTTGATATTAACATATGAAGCATACTGAATTCATATTTTAGCAATGGTGGGACAATGAATTGTCTTAGATTATGTTTCTTTTAATAATGACCCACGTGGCGGAGCGGTCACTATACTGGTCTGACGCGTAGTGGGTCCCGTGTTTGATTCCCGGCCAGACAGAAATATGAATGATATATAAGATATATAGATAAGTTTAGATATCTGTTCTGGGTCTGGGTGTATTCGTCTTTGTGTGGCCATGGTACCCATGACACGGGATAAAATCCTAGTGTGGGGCTATAAGTGTAGAAAGCATGTGTTTTTTAATGATCATATCTCTTATATAAGCAATTGGTCAAAAACTACCTTGGACAAATGTTCTTTTAACTATTATTTAATAATGACTAATATTTATTATTACTGCTCCAAAAAATAAAAACAATAATAATAAAACTCAAAATCGTATCTGAATAGTACGGTATGCATAAAATATAAACAAAACTCCGTCATGTATTAACTATACTTATATTTAGTGTATTTACTGCACTTTATCACTTCTGTGACTTTGTTTAGGTATTTTTTTAAATGCACACTAAGTCTGTTTATTTTAAGATAATAATAATCATATAATCAAGTGAATTTTACATCTTCAATTTAGATCTTTAAGCATATTATAAAAAGATGTTTGTACATAATCAACCAGATATTTCAATAACACATCAGTATTAGACAAAAGTAAATAAAAATGCACTAAATAAAAAAAAATTACCTTTCCACATTCTGATTTTACATTGTGACCCTGCAAAACTTTAGTTTCACCGGATGGAATTTTAAATACAAAGACGTCTCCAGTCACAGCTCCACATATTAAGACACGCGCACCAAAATGCCACAGCCCCCAATTAAGGTCATTAGCCTCATATTCAAATGCTAGCGCCCATGGCTCAGTTTGATTTTCTTCAAAGTTACATTTCCATACTCTTATCACCCCGGACATGTCAACTGTGGCTAAGTATGCACCATCAAAGCTGAAGCCGACAAATATGACTGAATCCTTATGTCCAGTACATTCCATGACGACCTCTCCAGACTCAGCGGACCATACGAAGGCCTTATCGTCCTCTCCGCCGGAGACCGCGAACTTCCCACTTGGATCAAAATCACAGCAAAACACTGACCCCTTGTGCTTAGTGAACACTAACATGGAGTGATCCTCGTCTCCGTACTCCGACATCCCTTCCATCAAGTCTTCCAATTGCACCTCCTCCATCTCGTCGAAATTAATTTCTTGGTCAGCTTCCATGCCGGTTATTTCGTCCCCATCTATAGAAGAAGGTGGCGTGTCTTCTTGATTTCCCTTCATTTTGACTTATCTTTAACGAAAAATAGTATGACTGTAATTGTTAATTGATTTAAGTGGTGCAATATTTTATCACTACCTAAGAAATATTTACTAACCTATGAACTTTTCTGGTGAGCCAATGTAATCTGAATTGACTAAAATAATTACTATAAATGCAATAAACCATTCAATTGTAAAATATTGTGTCACAGCAATAATATATATAAGTAGGAAAATGTGCGAAAAATCACATGTTTATGTTTTCTTTCAAGCTACAAGTGACTAGATTACTAGGGATGTCTAAGATCGATTACCATCGAATCCATCGATGAAAATCAAAAAGTTTAAATAAACATGAACAACATCGATTTTTGTTTATAACTATGAATAGATCTCAGAATTCTCAGATACCAGAAAATTAAAATAGTTCAGCAACACATTTCTTAATATTTTTTTAAATAAAAAATGTCAACAATAAAGAAGTTGGTTAAATTGACTCTAAAAAAACAGATGAATTGAAAATCTCCTCCTTTTTGGAAGTCGGATAAAAACATGCAAGACTAGTGACAACTTTGTATATCATTAAATTCCTATTCGTGCATTTCTTTGTAATGATGTACCAGGTTATACATGTGGGGCCATCTTAGTTCTCGTGAGAAGCAACGCACTTATGATCGACTTCAGATAGTTTTATAAATCCATCCGAAACGTACATATATAATCAATTTTTCATCTATTATTATTATTATTATTTATTTGAAATAAGTCTAAACACTGGAACATAAAACGGGTAACGATTGTAACTCGATTCAAATAGATTCCATAGTCCATACTCAAATCGGGTAGATAGCTATGTATAAGAAAATGAGTTGAGCATCACTAAATGTCAACATTGATGTTCCCTAGTCGAAAAAGATGGTCGCGAAAATCGAAATAAAAAAGTTACGTTTCAAGGCGCCAAGCCAAAGCCGTAAAAACATTTTAAATAATGCGTTCCATGTTTTAAATTTGATCGTATCTTATTGTATTTCATTTATTCAGACAATTATAATTTAAAATGAAAAAAAATGAAAGTCACATTTCTATAAAAATAATAATTACAAATTAAAGTATAAAAACATTATTTAAAAACTTTTAATTGAAAATTTGCATGCGCTCACGACCTAAAAGCTGATTTTAAAAATATATAGCTAACATCAGTGACAGTCTGTCATTGAACTGACACTGACAGACTTAAATATATGGTTATTTGTATTTCAGATTTTAGGTTATTCTGTGGACTTTTATTTAAAAACATACTTATTTTACATGAAAAAACGGGTGCTCAACCCTTGATAAAGAAACTACAAAATGTCATCTTCTAATAGATGTAATTTCCATATATTTTTAGTGAATATTTTTAAGCGTTGAATTATAAACGGTAAAAGCAATTTGTATTTCGTTTCAGTGTTGCAGACATTGTCCCCTGTGATCATAGCCAAGCGGTTTCGTGGTAAAATTAATATTCAGAAACCGCGTAAACCACACTACCATCGTCAGTTGCTCCTGGATATAACGAAGCCTGTGTATGGCCCTCCCAAACATGCTCTACCAGATTTCGTCCTTTGTGACAGGGGGGAGAAGAGATTAAGGCCCGAAATTGATAACCCGTTCGAAAGAATACTGGCTAAGGAATGTCTAGATTGGTTTAATACGTCCAAAATGGTAGTGTTCATTCACGTTAACTCGATCTCAATGGAGGAGAAAACGCCAGTATTTGCCGCGTTAAAAAAGAATGATATGCATTTGAGGACGTACGGGAAGAAAATTGTGAGTATGGCCACTAAAGGCACTCGCCATGAGGCTGTTAACCACTTGTTCACTTCCCACCAAAATATTATTTTTGGGCAGCCAGACTCCGCGGAGAAGATGTTCAAGATTCTTAAGAAAACTCCTCAACTTGTTGTCATGGGTTAGTATGAGTACTTAATTATAGTAATTTACTTTACAATACATTCATAAAATATTTTGAAATGTGTAACTGATATTGTGTAAAATACATTACAGTATTTTTTTGCAATGTTAGTGTAAATTTATGTTAGAAGATAATAAACTTTATATATATTTAACAAATTTTAAAATTGTACTATGGTTTGTATTACTTTTCTTTACTATTATCTTTTATTTATTATGTTCAAATTATAATACTTAATGTAAATTATTAATAAAAGTTTTATTTTAATAAAATTATATTATAATTCTTGAAATTATTCATTTTCAGCTGGTATTATACAAGATAGGCTAATGTCTAAAAATGAGCTCGTAGAGTTCAGTAAGATGCCCAGTTTAGATGTAGCACGGAGCCAGCTGTGCCAGGTTCTTCAAAGTGCTGGGTCAACTATTGTTCAGCAACTCAATCAAAACCAACAAATTCTTGTGTCACATCTTGACAAGCATGTGGAAATACAAAGCACTCCAAAAACTGATACAACCGCAGAGAATGAGAATAGCTAGAAATATATAATTTAAGTGTATAGTCAAATTAAGCAGTGCATTACATGAATAGAGATTTAATAATGTCTTTTATTTCATTCTCTAATTTGTGATAAAAATATAGCAATGCAATCAACTGGCTGTGAGGCGGTCCTCTGCCATTTGGTTTATCCACTATTTCCAGCCACAAACCTGCAAAATGTGGAATGAGCTTTCTCCTGAGGTGTTCCCGGAACGCTATGACATGGAGTTCTTCAAGAACGGTGCAAAAAGAGCTCTCCTTTAAAGCAAATTGCAAATGTCCATAAACAACGGTGACTACTTTCCATCAGGTGGTACTTATTGTTTTAGGTACATACATAAAAAAAGCAATCACCTAGTTTGCTACTTAGTAGTAATGGCGATATTTAGTAGCATTAAGTGTAGTAATGGTGATTTTTTTATAAATATGTTGAAGAATATTTCAATTTATATCTATTATAGCTTATATTTCAGTTTTATCTGTTCTAATTGTATCCAAATTGTAATTATGATATGTTTATGTAGATTCCTTCGGGGGCAATTATTTCAATTGTAAAAGTGTAAATAATAGTTGAGGTAATAGCATTGAGTTCCAATCAGGCTGCAAATGTCGTGGACACCGCGCCTGGACCCAAAATAACCTCAAATGAAATAAGTCGAAACGACAGTTATATTAGTGGGGTTTTTAATTGTTTGTATTATTTTTATTGCATATTTGTGTTTTCTTTAAAATATGAGCTAAATAAGTAATGGTATTTGAATAAACCCCAGGCTGAAATTAGAATAAAGAATTTGGTACATGATACCAGATTAAAAACTTCGTAAAAGTTATTAGGAAGTTGGCAGGCGCACTTTGCTATCCTAATTTTCCGGTCTTTGAGATTTATAATTATATTATATCTATCAGACTGGTGCATGTCTAGATATGCATTTGTAAAATAAAATGCAGTATTATTGCTACCAGCTAGCTGCTTGTTAAAGCCACTGCGGGGCCCGCAAGAGGGTGTGTCGTAGTGCGTAACTTTCGTTTCGACTTATTTCATTTGAGGTTTTTTGGGTCCAGGCGCGATGTCCACGACATTTGCAGCCTGATTGGAAATCAATGCTATTACCTCAAATATTATTTTCTCACATTTCTGGGATAGACTGAGGTGTAGGAACGATTTGTATGAGACAGTAGTAGATACGTAAGGATGTATGTAGGTACCGTCCTATGCCCTTGTATTGCCTTGCGTCCTATGAATTTTGAACGTAGTACGGTAATACCCCGAACTTACGCGATAGGTGGCCTTGAGTGACAGCCGTGTAAGTCGGGGTATAATATTAATTATTTTTTGATTGGGCGGTAAGCTACATAAAGTACCTAGCAATTAAGAAAAAAATGTTAATTAAAATCTTAGATTATGTAAATGTACATTCATGCATTGTATTTTTTTTCTTGCGCTTCTCGTTGGAGTGTATATTTAAAAAAAAATGTAAATTTTAAATTGCGTAACTCCGGGTTCGCGTATGTGAGTTGGTCGGAAGTATTATATTACTGTAGGTACCTATCTTTTTTAATAAATTTATTTGAATAAAAAGTTTAGGTAAAGGGTAAAGTTTAGGTTTAGAGACAGTTTTTGGAAATACTATTTGGCTACATTAGGTAAATTGTTGTATTCACTACAATGACTACATGAAAAAAATAAAACTTCCGCAAGACTGTTATTTAATTTAAGTTACGAGAAAACTTTTCAAATAAGAAATAAAATTTCGTAACGTTTCAGATGAAAGAGCTAGGTATAGAGAAAATATATAGATTAAGACGAGAGTTATTATAGAATAGAATTATGGAATATTACACAATACGACGCAGATAAACAATTCGACGCACAATTTTAAATAAATATACACAAAACACGTGAGGATTATGCCCTACTAAACGGATGCCAATCAAAATGCAGTTGACGGAACTCAACAGACATACAACATTTCTAAGTCCTGTTAGGCTACTCTGATCGTTTTAAAAATGTGATAAAAAGAACGTATCGCTTATCATACCATACCTTATATATTATCATACCACATCAAGGTCATTTTAGTAACAAACAAAATATTTATAACTTTATCCAGGTCGTTTAATCATGTCAATTATGTGGGTATCTCCTTTACAATGTATTCATTGTGATAAGTACATAAAAAGGACTCGCTATACCTAACATAATATATATTTCTAAATATAATGTTTCAAAACCTTATGAATACTTTACAAACATTACATTAATATCAACAATTTCTTTGGTTTGCTTACCTAAGCACTAACGATATACAACCATAAGTGAGCGTAGTAGAGATCAATAAACATAACCTAGTATTAATAAGGCACAATAATTGTATTGATTAATAAACTTGAGCAAGATCTTATGTTACTGTAGTTACTTGACACCATGTCGACTTCACGATACCTATGAGGTAACGTATCGAAGTTAAGGTAGTTAGGCCTCTGTTACCAAGTGTATTCAAGGCGCAGTAAGGCGACTGGAAGCGCTGGCTAAGGCTGTGAGGGCAACGGCTGCTTCAACCTCGTCACGATCGTGACGTAACGTCACCGCCAACCGCTGTACCTTTGCTTCTACCTTGCGTCGTCTTCCCTCCGCCCACCAAGAGTAGTTAGTCTCGCTAGGTTGGAACCGTGCTGCGCTCTCCAGCCACTTGCTAAGAAGTAGAGGGCTTGTGATGGTTTTGGAGTTTTCGTGATTCTCTTGCCTGTGATCCACTTCATTCGAGTTATTGTTGAAGCTCTCGAATTTTTCGACTGATGCGGAAGATGTGTCTGTGTCATCGTGTCTGCACTCCGTTCTGGATTCGGGACTGTCAAGCCTTATTTCAGAGTCAAGTGGTTCATGTTCTGGACTAATAGGTTCTGCCTCACTCCATATGCTGTCGTCGGAACAGATACTGAACTGTTCAACGTTACCTTGCGCGCGGTCATTGTAGGTGCGAATCAGATGACCCCATGTTTGCTGGTTGCGGTCTGCGTTGACGTTTTTGAGTTTTCTGCGCCAATTAGCAAACCAGTTGCAAATCTGGAAATGATAGATTCGTTAATTAATATTGAAAAAAATGAATAAGTTAGTAACGCCTAAGAGTAAATCAAATTCCAACTTTGGATCCAAAGTGAAAAGCTTTGGAAACCAACATGGATTTATTTTTAAAATTTACTTAAACATTTGAAAAACGTTTAGAATTTAGTCTCTTTTAAACTTAGGTAATCTAGAGATACGTTTAACAAACAGTAAACGACAGTTGTTTAACGAAGCTGTGACAAAAATAGTGCCTATTTATGTACAAATAGCAATTCTTGGCATTAATCCAATTAGGTTGCTTGTAAGCACGAAAGTGTTACTTAGAGACTGGATTACAATAAATCAAATAAAAGGTTTCTGATTTCAGATTATGGCTAAAAATATATCACTAGACACTTACTTGAATGTACGTCAGTCCTGTTTCGCGCGACAGGTATTTTTTTTCTTCTCGATTGGGATAAGGATTGTCTCTTCGCCGCACAAGCCAATCCTTCAAATACCGTTTTATTTCTGGCGTGAACAGCCTTTTCTGCGGACGTTGTCCGGCCACCAAGCTTCTCCTGTAATTTGAGCAATTGTTTTTAGTTATATTTACACTCAAGTGCTAGTAACTTAACTCATATTTCACGAAACATTAAACGCATCGTATACGTAGATGTAGTCATAACGTTCCAGTCTTGTAAAATCTGCGACAAAGGACGTTAATGTTCCTTGATATTTGAGTGACGCACAAAGACAATATAATGACTGAAAGTAATGAGTCATGTTAGTACGTACCTAGTGTATCTTCTGTTCCTTACAGGTCTCAGGGACTTGCCACTGTCTTCCTTGGCCAGCGATCCGTCCATGTTTTCAGCCTTTTGTTCGCAGATTCTTTGAATAAGAGTCATCGGACTTTGAATTTCGAATTAATAATTTGTTTAAAAACACTGATATGAACAGATCAGAAAACGCCTGTGGGTTAGTGCAGCACGTGCGAAGGGCACCGCAACTCTCGACACGACTCGTGCCTCGCAACGTTGACGCCGCGGGGGATGCTCGGTGATCTATTAAAAAATAAGGACATGATGACATAAATAGATTGTCTTTTGAACAGGGTTTACCATACCGTTCAATTGCTTCGAACTGATAACTAAATCGTTGTTAGAATTCTATCTATGCGTTGATGTAACCGAAACATGACGGTCACATTCCTCAGTTCACTTTTAGATGTTATTAGCCCACAATATCGAAAGACTGCGCGAAACGACAATATTTTTAGGTTTTGCACGAATACAAAGAAGTAACATTATTTGAAATTACTGTTCCATGTTTTTGTTCCTAGGTATTGTGATAAAAAACAAAAAACATGTTAACTGTTACGTGTGCTCTCGAGGTCATTGTTCGCACCGAAAAACTAATATTTGAATCTAGAGCACATATATCTATCCAAAGTTTATTAAACTCCGGTCGTCACGGAAAATATGTCAAGAGGGAATATTATGTTAGATTATTATAAAAGGAAATAGCACGTACCTGGTCGGGGAAAGCTCGCGGACTGCGGGAAAATGGCGACGAGTGAGCGACGCGAGCGCCGCCGCTCGGGCGCGCCGCCCTGCTGCAAATTCATGTTATTTCAGGATGACTCCCGCGATGTCTTCAAACATGATAATCAGTTGTTTTAATACATGTTTTGCTTTTGTCCTCTAAAATCTGTGAAGTGAAGTAAATGTATTGTTAGAAAATTATAAATATGTATAATTATCTTAATGTAGCTGCAATACATTGGATAAACTCTACAAGAAAGAAAGAAAATAACGGTTAAGTCTCAATGGTAAGTTAACCATCAACGCAGTTTGTCAGAAGTTGTAAGTGGCGTCTGAATCATTCTTCACACAATATTTAGTTAGTGAATTTTAGGATCTTGAAGATCAACGACAAGTGGAATAGAACCTTTATAGGGTTCCATTCCATTTAATTCTGTGAGTCCGTTCGTTTTCAGTCTGTTCGTTGGGTCAGTACAAAAGAGATGATTGCTATTACAAATAGGTACGAACATAATACGTGTTTAGCTCACACATAATTATAATTCCATGGTCATTATGTAAAATCATGAATCATGAACTTTGCTGTGAAATGCCAAACAAATCACTCTTGGTTGGTTGCTAGATTGCAAAAAATTTAGTGCACTGGTATCTTTAAAATGATTTTTTTTTTAATAAAAGTAATAAACGAGCCTGAAGGCCATCTGATGCCGGAGGTAAGTCACTGTCGCTCATCTAACCAACGCCTTATAGAACAGCGGTTCCATCTGAATTGATCACAGATGCGTCAACGTTCCTGAGCACTTATTTGGTCGTCTAAGTAGCTATTTTATTTTGAAAATTACGGACGTTACGTTTTACAACACGATACCTACTTAGCTGATTTTCTTTAACTGGCTTTCTTTACGGTAGTTGGTTAAAAAAGAAAATGGTTTTGTTATCATCATTTTAGTCATATTGAACAGATCATGTTATGTTGGGAAACAGGTAACTTTTGTGCGTCGACTACAGACTTAGTATGTACGTACCTATGGCAAAAAGAAATTCAAAAACCGCATATCGTGAGTACCTGTAACATATTAAAATAAGTATGTACGTAACAAACCGTTCATAAGGTCTCCGACGAGGGTTGGTGAATGCTATTCGATTGCGTTGTAATCACTGTTTAGACCGATCCGATGATAACGTTTTCTCTTAAAACAGAAGTAGGTAGGTACCTACGCATAAATATTGGCTCCTGACGGTCACCTATTCTGACGTTGCTTAACTTTGTAAATCGACTGACATCTGTTCAAGCATGTCAAAATTATAATTTACTTTGTGATATTGGAAACCGGGTGTTTTAGTTTACTTTTTATGTTCTTTTTAAAGGAACCCACAGCCGAGGACTGAATGCTTTTAATATGTTTCAGTGCTTTTCAAACCATTTGGGACCAAAAGCTACGCTTTCGATAAAAAAGGAATTTACTAAAATGTACTTAATAGGAATACATTTTTATATATTAGATATATCTGGAAATTTTTAGAAGGTGTTTAAGCTTGATTTTGGAACTGATCCTGTGGTTCACATTTATTTATATTGCAAAAACGTAATACTACAGTAATATATATTATAAATATACATAAAGATATTTCGTCAATGTTACAACAACAATAAAAATTTAATATTCTGTCGAAAGAGCCATGGAAAAATAATTATGTATTGCTCTTTAATATTAAACATAACGAGTGCAAATTAAGTTTAACATAAATACGGTATTACTTTAACTTGTACTTGGTTGTTGTATGGAAACTTGGTTGTTGTTATGATTTGATTTGATTTCAAAATTGTGAAATGTGTTTAAAAACGTATGTTTAAGGCTTGGACATAGCTATTACTAAGGAGGAAGGTCAACTCTAAAAAAGGTCGTCTAGCCTTTGATTTTTTCTTACCACTAACGGTGTCCGGAATATCTGACAAAATCTGTCAAAAAAAGGTCCTCCGGTTTTAAGGTTTCTTTGCTCGACTAAGGGGTGCCAGGGGTCCGAAACCCTACCTCCAAACCCCCATATACATATACTTATAGGAAAAATCTTTGGTTCTTGGCGACAGTAGTAGGTTTTACGGTTTTGTATTTTTCTACATTTTTGTACATAAGTTGCCTGTAATAAACAGATGCATCACGTGTCACAGCGATGCACATTATAGTTACCTATGTTACATGCACATTGTATGTTAGAAAGACACATTTTATTTCTATAAATTGGTGTGCATTAAGGTAAGTCAAAATATTGAATTGAGTTCAAAATAAGGGTTAATAAAACAATATTGTCACAAGAATATTAAAGGCCTAATATTGTTTTATTAACCATTAAAATCATGCATTCCAATAACTTGCAGAAGTAGAGTAATTCTTATATGGCTCTTAATATTGTTACGTACAATCCAAGAAAATGATGCAACGCCTCTTTAAAATAACATCATCCTATTGCCTCAATGGCATACTGATTGTATAGCCGCTGTAGATACGTATTTTTACAAAGCATTTCGAATTTATTGCGGTTTTTATTACTATTAGATTGCAAACATGAATTATTTATTAAATCTAAGTTGAGTGCCGATTGTTCACCCTTGAATTTTGCCGGCTGCGCTAAGTTCCATGCCGAGAACCCGATAGTGCGTCTCCTTCTCGCACCCTCTATTTGTTGTTCCTGTCTCTATCTGATACGCACTCCACAGGTCCTCATCGGAGCACAATTGGGCCTTTTTACGCGGGTATATTCACACATGCGCCTTGCGTCCATGTGCCTTCCGTTCCGGCAGAGGCGATCGGCGGTCGACACGGTTATCGCGCCTTTACGTTGTGTTAAACGTGAACCACGTTGACTATTCCAGTTTGGTTCGTAAAATTGGTGACTGGAGACAGATTTAAAGTGAGTCAGACTTCTTGATTCAGTCGCGTAGGAGTATTTGCGGGGTAAAGACGTATAGCAAACAGCTCGCCGGAGCACCGCGGACGTACGCCGCGCGTATCCGTGATCACGTGCGTGTGTTTACCGTGCAACTTTGATTGATTTTTGCGGCATGGGTGAAGAAAATAACGTCGGTGAAAAAGTGACACTAAAACGTAAAATCACGCTTTTTAATGGCGTTGGAATAATTATTGGAACTATTATTGGTTCGGGAATCTTTATTTCTCCGACAGGAGTGTTTAAGTATACGGGGTAAGTGAAGTTTTTAGTTTCCTCACGTGTATAGCTGTACTTAATAAACGGTTGCCATGGTGATAAATTAAGGTTATTATAGTTTTGTTCAACTGTGGTATGTAATAAGAAACTGTAGAATATCTATATTGCTTTTTTTTAATCATTACAAACTGTAATACAAGGATAGTGAAAGTTTTTATTAGTCTTAAACATAAATTCAACGACCTTCGTAGACATCTCCTATACGTATAAAGGAATGATCAAACAGCCAATTTTATTTTGTCTTTTAACCGTTTTTAGTTTTTTTGTTATTTTGCTATTGATGACTTTTAATGTAATTGATTTACGATTTGTATTATTAAAATTATAAATATCGGTTATCTAGCATAGAAACTTAAATTCTTAATTTATATGTCTGCCTGCCCAGGGACCGAAGCTGGAACTCTAATTGTATATCGGTATGACGATTACGTCCCGCCACATGTTTCGTAAATAAAAATCTAAACGACTTTACGTACATTTATTAGAACAAAACAATGAATATTGAGATTAGTGTTAACAAAGTTAAAAGGCATTTTTACGCAAAATCCACAAACATCATTAACCTATATTTTTGAGTTAAAAGCAGTAAAAAGCAGCATGTTACACTTGCGAGAACATTACGGAAAACAATCTATTAAAACTTTTTGCAAGATTTCTAACACCGTTAGAAAAAGTGGTATACATTTTTTTATTTTACAAGTAGGAGACTAAAATAAATATGACAATAGTTCCATAGACATCTGTAATCAATATCTATGAATTGCAGATAATTCTACCGGTATTTTGCTATCCCTGAGGAACGCGTCGTGAATCTTTTCGTTTTTTTTACGTAAGGGAAAACTATCATGGGTTTTTCAGTGGTGTGGCAACGGATATGCAGGACTCGAATCAACTAAAACCCCACGATGTGAGAGGACAGCCTTTCGACACACGGGATAACAGCTACGCTAGGCATTCATCAGCGGTCCCGACAGCCTTTGATTCTCCAAAGCTCGCCTCTAGTCTGGAATAGAGCTGGAGATCTTCTGTCCTACAGCGGACACGCCGCGCGGACCACCCCAATTTTTTTAAGGTAGTACAGAGATCGGCTCGTTCATGTCTTTTTTTGAACTTCCAAGCTTTTGACCAAGTGTCAGAAGGTCAGTGTGTCAGTGACCCATGCCATGCCCGTCCAGACTTCTAATACCAGACGGACCAACGGAATAGTCTCTATTTTAAGTTCCTATACTGAAGAGTTTGAAACTTCCGCTTCTTCATTTCTATGTCGACCTGCGTGGCGGAGCGGTCACCATGCGGGTCTGACGTGCAGTGAGTTACGGACAGACATTTGAATGTTGAATTTAGACGTCCGTTCTGTGTTTGTTTGTGTTTCCATAGGACCCACGATGCACGAAAAAATGTGGGGCTATGAGTGTAGAAAGCATCTTTTAAAAACAAGATTTTTTTATAGCTTCTTTAGACGTTTCTCCTATATTGGGATGCGTATGCGCTTTTAATACAGCGCTATAATAAGCCTCTCAGTCCAAATCATAAGAATCATATAGGGTTGGTGGATGGAGGTATGAACAAGTAGCTAATCGCGATCATTCTTAATTAACTTTGTAAATTCATCTGGATCTACATAATTCGACGAATTATGCAATTATAATTGCTACATTTACCTAAAGTTTAATGTAACCCGTTACACTTTTATTAAATTGTGACCTCTGGTAAGCTCTCTAAATTTCGTAATATTATTTTGCGCTCAATATTTCGTATAAACGAGTAATCTAGATACCTAAACTGTATATTTGATCCAACATGATTAAAATGTTTAACAAAATACATTTATTACCCGACTATGTTGGAGGGTAATGTTTTTCAAGCGTGTGTATGTATGTATGCATGTTTGTATGTATGTATGTTCATTTCATTGGCACGCATTACAGCCCAAATGGCTTGACGGATTATGCCATGTGACATATTATTAAAATCGTCACAGTTTCCAGAGTGTCATTCAAAAAGACGCCTATAAAAAAGGGAAATGACGAGTATCGGTATCTATCGTATCGTATCGTACCTATCGTTTTAAAGTTGTCGATTTTTTTTTACAATGTTACATGGGAGTATAAAGTAATTTCCAAAGCAGATATAATCCCACAACTGTACATGTGGTATGTATTATAATTAAAGGAATAAATAAACACGAAGTTTACCTTGCAGAGTGCATTGTTCCGTTAGTAAATAAATTCATATAAATGTATCAGCCCGATAGTATGATTATAAATATAAATTTGAGATTATTTTCTCTGAGAGACGAATGAAATAAAGATATTGTTTGGTACTTAATTGTATTCAAGTAATCTATTTTAAGACCTAGTTATGAACTGCTTTGAACCTATGATCTCATCATACACCCATGGCACTCATGGTCTATGTCGTATATTATGGAAATATGTTATTTTCAAATTATAGTAACACATTTTAGTTTTGTTTGTATTTACATATGTTAGGTCATAAACCCCCAAATATTTCTCAATGATGGGGTCATCATTATTTTGACAGTTTTAAAGTTATCATATTTCCTTTTCTGTGATGCATGTTTATGTATGCATGCAAGTATGTATATATGTATTTATGCATTTATGTATGCATGAAAGTATGTATGTATGTATTTATGCATTTATGTATGCATGCATGTTTGTATGTTAATCAATCATCATCATCGAAATACCATTTCCCATTTCTACCACTCCCATTTCTGGCCGCATAGTCACATAACTTTGAGCTCATATGCATGTAAAAATCGTCAGGATATTCTAACTGTTCCTATTTTTTGAATGGTAATATATCTTTTAATATGAAAATGCATTCGGATTGAATATTGAAGTCTATGATGGAGGTCAAATTAATACAACAAGGCTGTCTTCATGCAAGGCAATGTTTATTGTTTTTAAACACAAAATATTTTACAGCTTATAAAGTATCAACTTCGTTCTCATTTATATGTCACATGACTAATGAGTTATGTTAACGGATTAGATTACATGATGTAAAAGACATGTCTTCTGATAACATCATTATACTATTACCATATTGTCTATTTGTAAAGACATTTTTTTATGGTTCTGTATCAATAGGGCAATCACAGAACCCTATTACTAACCCTCCGGTGTCCGTCTATTTGTCTGTTTGTCACCAGGCTTTATCTCATGATCGGTAAATAATAACAGTAGAAATTTTTAGAGATGTATTCTGTATGTCTGTTGCAGCTGTAACAACAAATAACTAAAAAATGTAATGTAATAAATATTTAAGGGGATCACACACAGCAAACGTGAATTTTTTGCTCGATTTTAATAACGGCAACAGGTAGACGCTTGAAATATTGATGGTATATTTAGTTAGTATAAATATTCACTTTAAAAATAAATAAAGAAATTAAAATAAGATTTTGGTCACATTTGGTCGACTGTTCACTTGACTTCTTTCTTGCAATGTTATACGAGTGTATGCTGAGTGAGTTTAAATACTTATGATAAAAATGATAAAACTGAGCAAAGTAAGTGGCTATTTTAACACACAGACGCTATTTTAACAGTCGCTCTATATGGTAACAGCTAATTTGTGCAACCAAAAAAGAAATTAGACAATCTTGTTAGCTCACTAAGCACGTATTGAATTACTTGACCTGCCCTTACGGCTCAGCCTTGCCTGACACCGATAAAAACAGCGTGCGGCCACTATTCCATTTATGTTGGAAACACCTGCCGTCAATTTTATTCTTCTAAGTTTTTTTAATCTATAACAATGAAGTAGCAAACGAACATGCATTCCATCTGATGGTAAGTGATTACTGCTACACAGAAGAAAGCGGACAGCAGAAGCAACTTCATATAGAACAGGGATTGTATCTGAAGTCAATCACACATGCATTGCTACTCCAGAGGACTAAGAAGGTCACCTCGTATATAAGTGAGCCGACGACAACACCCTTCAACCTTCAACCGAAACACAAGAACTGCTTCACGCTAGAAATAGGCGTAGCGTTTGAACCATACTTTTCTATCACCTTTTATCTAAAAACGTCTAAAAGGTGTCAAAAACATTAATTTCACTTTCTCACGATGTATTAAGATGGGCACTCGAACAATATACTTAGATGGTATTTCGCTCAGTAGGTACTATTTTTTTTCACAAACCTTGGCCCTGTTGCTAAGTGCGAAGTACGTTCACCGCTCTAATCGCCTTGAAAGACAATTTCAATTAACTATTAGCATCGATTTACAACTACCATTCATAGAGATACACTATGATAAATGATAAAAATCCGCACTTTTTTTAACCGACTGCGTCATTATGATGATTGATTCGCAATTTATTTTCGTCTGGTTTTTGTTTCCCTGTAAGGACAGTTTTCTTCTTCTTTGGGTTAATGTTTCAGCATAAAACCGCGAATTGATACGGGACTACGACCCAATTTATAACGCTAGTGTATTTTTTTATTTCATTATTATGTTTTTTATTTATACTACTTATGTCATACCATGTCTATATCATTTTTATATGTGTCTTTGTGGAGATTTTAGCATCTGGTCGATTAATATCTTGCGATATCTCGGGCCAAAAGTATAGAAGCAATATTTTAATATCTCGATCCATTTGTAAACAAAGAAACAGAATTCTGTGAAGCACAATAGAGTTGTATTTGTGTAGTTTTAACATTATACACTTACACACACTCTCTCAGTGTAATGTCTAATGTCTAAAAAATTCTAACGCCACGCGTTTTTCTAAGAAGCCTAAATGTTTCGAAAAATATTGATATGATACATGACTGTGTGCATGATTCATATTAAGCTTGAGAGAAAAAAATGTGTGGAACTGGGCAACGATATCTCTGTAATCTGTAAAGATAGTAGGTACGGTCAAGGTAAACGAAGTCATTTCGCGCGTCCACAAAATAGTGCGTTCTCATAACACCGTTAGTATGAATACGGCTGGTAGGGTCTAAAATCGTGTAGTTGTTGGGTTTTTAACGTTTGACGTTTAAACATACACTTAGGGAAGTATGCATTTTGTACTCGGCGCGCGGCGTATTGATTGAACATAAAAAATTGTTATCATGCATGGCAAAATTCGGCTCGTCATTATATATTTTAAATTTGTTTCTTTTTACGTCATACATGTACCTTTTTCTTTGACTAGTGACATATTGTAGTATTGTTTAAATATATTAACAATAAACAAATATTTGAGTCAGGCTAGAATTTTAAATAAAAAAACGAGTTTTTCGCAAGTGAAAGATTGAATATTACTTAGCGTAGTTTCAAATAAGTAATGACAAATTTGGGTATTTAATTTGGTTGTCTGACTATTAATATAGCATTTGAATTTGGATGTGGAAAATACATATATTGACTTACTAGTCATTTGACGTATTTAAATGTTTTATACATTTAAATGGCGCTGAGTTTTTTTTTTGTTTTTAGGGTCCCGTACCCAAAGATGAAAATGGAACCCTATTACTAAGATTTCACTGTTCGTCTGTCCGTCAGCAGGCTGTATCTCATGGACCGTGATAACTATTAGGCGTTGAAATTTCTGATGACGCTATAGCAACAAATACTAACAACAAAATAAAATAATTATTTGAGGCCACCATGCTACAAACCTGTGTTTTAAAGATAATTGTACGGAACTCTTCGTGCGCAAGCCCGACTCGCACTTGGCCAGTTTTTAACAATTATACCTACCTATTAGTGAGTAATATGCATACAAATATGTAAATAATAAATAACTCAAAAAGTCTTAAACAAATGTGTATTTTTTTTTCTTAGGAAAAATGTATATTGTTCTAGCGTTTTGATCAAACACCGAATTTTGTACTATGACTGCAACATATATTATATTGATTAGGAAACATTAATTTTGATGGATTGTATGTCATTTTTACAAGGCGAGACTGAGTGATATTTTTTATTCGATAAGTCTTATCAATTAGTCTTGCTTTTTTCTTGAGATTATGCGAAAAATAGTAAATAATGGCATTTAATCTATGAAATGTAAATTAAGTTACGTTCCGTATTGAAAGGGTTAAGGATGTTTATATAACTATGTCGGTAAAATTTACCCCTGCAATAAGGACTCAATGTAAATTGCTAGCTACCTACTCGTAGACCTCATGCGTTGGTTTCCTCATGACGTCTTTTTACAATTAAACCCGTAGTAAATAAAAAATACACAATATTTTAAAATAAATGATCTTTAAGTACTTACTATTAAAGCTGACAGCTATCTTACAACTCTAAAATAATCTCCCATATTATAGATTAAGTGGGGTAAGTTTTTCAAAAAGTAGTATAACATGAGACAACGATCACTCGCTTATCAGTGAACCAGTATCATGGTTCTGTTCGTCTTGGTGTTCATCATTATCATTATCATCATCATCATCTTTTCGTCTAGAGAGATTACGATTCTTCGGTACATAGATTTCAGAAAATACGTATAAGTCATGTAAATTAATTCATACAACAAAGTAAGACATTTTTTTTAACTCGTGGCCATGGTGATTTTCAAAGTAATCAAATGATTAAAACATATTTCAAAGTATTAATATGAAAAAATGAAAAAAAATGACTACTTAAAATTATATTCGACAACAAAGTTATTGCTAAATCAATTGTTTAAATTAGTGCTATGATGTCTGTTGTATTTTTAGTGCTTACTAGCTGCGCCCCGCGGACACACTCGCTTTAAAAAAAACAGCATAACTTTAAATTGTAACAACTTTAATAGAGTGGATAGATTTTATTAAAATAATACTAAATGTTAACTCAAGATACAAACTATAAATGTGTTCAATCCGTAAAATTTAATTCAGTATTTTTCCTTTCTGTATATTTTACAAAAACTAACACACAAATGCAAATAGTTTTTTTCTAAAAGAGAAATTTCAAAAAAATATAGAAATGTCTATTATTAGTATTTATTCTTTGGCTTTAAAACTATCGTTTTTGCAAGTATATGCTATTTACAGACATGCGGATGTATCATTTTTTTATACGTACGGATGTATGGGTTGTTCACGACGATATAATTTAGTCCTATCTTACACGATACACAGACATTTAACGTAAACATAGAGTGCTGATAAGACAGCACCTAATAAATTTTTGAAAGAACGTTCATTTATAGATAAAAAATACGCTTAAGTAATGTGTTAACACGACTGATAAATTGATAAGTAAATTGTAAATCGCCGTGTTGCAGTTAGACTGTAATTTAAGACAATATCTTCTTTTTGGTTGTCTATCTATCTATCTATCAGCCTTTTAAAGTCCACTGCTGGACATAGGCCTCCCCTAATCTGCGCCACTCCGACCGGTCCTGCGCCTTCTGAATCCAGCGGTAGCCCGCCGTCTTCTTCAGGTCATCAGTCCACCTGGTCGGGGGGCGGCTTTTGCCCAGACGTGGTCTCCATTCGAGGACTCTTCTATCCCATCGGTTATCTGTCCTACGAACAATGTGTGTTTTGGTTGTATAATATAACTTCATTAATCTAAAAGTGACGGAATGTTACTAAGTTAATTTAACAATTGTCCATCTATATCATAAAGAGGAAAGATTTAGATTTAGATTGTTTGTTTGTTTGAATTGAATAGGCTCCGAAACTACTGGACCAATTTGAAAACTTCTTTTACCGTTGGAATCCTACATTATCTCTGATAAACATAGGCTATATTTAATAGGAGAAAAAAAAGGAACCGTCTGAAAATTTCTATAATGTAACCCAATGTATGAAATAAATTAATATTAAAAGTATTTATAAAAAATGATTACAGATAATTGCATTGTCATCAGAACTTAATGTGTGTTCCAAATTTCAGCTCAATCGGACACTGAGAAACGGGTTAAATTCAGCTTGCAAGATTTGACCCAAACATACTTACATACAAACACTGCAAGTTAAATAAAAGCTTTTAAAAACTATGCACGGATAGTTCAGCTAGTGTATGTATATAAAAATAAATCCCTATTTCCCTTCGTCATAGCATCACGCGTGAACGGCTGGACCGATTTCGCTAAATCTTTTTTGTTGCGTTTGTTACTGTCAGAAGTTTCTTATAAAAAAAATAGGAAAGTTGAAAACGCGAAAAATTAAAAAAATCAACGAAACCCAACCTTATGGCATTAGATATAACTGACAGTCTTACCAATTAGAATACAAAATTTGTAGTTAAGACAAGAACAAGTCAGTCGGGTCAACTAGTATGCATAAAAATATACCTTACTTATTTTTTTGTTATTAACTCTTGTTGCAGCCATTGGCTTTTATTGAATCTTATATAATATTATCTCATTGTTACAGATCAGTAGGTGCGTCGCTGATAATATGGCTCGTATGTGGCCTACTTTCTACACTAGGCGCGTTGTGTTACGCCGAACTTGGTACCTCGATCATGAGGTCGGGAGGTGACTATGCGTACATCTACGCAGCATTTGGACCCCTACCAGCGTTCCTGCGGATGTGGATCGCACTGCTCATCATCAGGCCGACCACGCAAGCCATCGTGGCTCTCACCTTTGGCCATTATGTGGTGAAGCCATTCTTCCCGGAATGTGACCCGCCGCAGAACGCCGTGAGGCTGTTGGCCGCTGTTTGTTTATGTAAGTTTTTTTCCTACTGATGATAAATGCTAGTGAAAAGGTTAACACACCTTATAGGATAATTTGTGGAATCAAAACTGTAAAGTATGCGTCACTGGTGTAGAAGGAGAATAGATATTAAACCTTTTTAAGATACCTCTTTCCATTAGACATTTGAATACTTAGTATTTGGAATAAAAATGAGGTCAGCTATTGAATGTTGCATTTTCGCAAGATTTGTTTTGTATTAAAATCATTTTACACAGTCAGGTCCATTGTATTTCAATAAGTGAACTATCGCGAATTCGTGATACTGTGAAAAAAATGCTAAATTTTACTTTGTAACATTTATCATATAGAGTTTTTTGCTTTTTTCGCTTAGTCTGTACCACACATATTTTAAACTAATATTATAGCGGCATTGATCCATTTTAAATGAAATCTTAACCTAGTATATGCCTATAATGTTCGTTACAACCACATAATAGAGAATTCATTGAACAATGAAATGTCCACGGCCGTGAAATGTAGAATCACAATCTGGAGATAAATGAGATAGCCATTAGGTAAAGATTAACTTGGCGCCATGACAGTGATAACACAGCTAATGATGCGGACGAAGTACAGGGGTATTATTATCAAAAACTATATCTATTATATAAAGATGAATCCCTATTTCCCTTGGTCATACCGTCACGCGTGAACAGCAAGACCGATTTCGCTAAAAAAAAGGAAAATTGCTGGAAAATTAAAAGTACCTTTATATTTCATAGCAAATCATTTGTGAATCGACTTCGGAACCACTTCGTAGAGCATGTGGTATGGCGTTCCACACTTGCCTTCATACACTGATTGTATTAAAGCAGTGTTTTAAGGCAGAAAGCGCTACTTTATAAAGATTGAAGTACCGAAAAATAATAATACCTACTGAAAAGAAAAAAAAACAATAAGAACAACAAATTACTTTAGTCGAACATTACCTTGAATAGAAATGAGATATCATTTATTCATTTACTTTATTTTGCCTTCCCGTGGGTTTTCGTATTTGTAGGAATGCTAAGTGCATTAAAGACTGTAAGTTTCATGGTTAGATTTCGGACCCTAAACAAATTCTGCGTTTTAACAGCAGTGTTAATCATTGACGGGATAAGAGTGATATTGATACAAAGCGTCCCAACTTAGCTATTAGGAGTAGCATCTGTGACCGAACTCAGATATGACTTCATTTTTCAGGTTACCAAGTAAACTGCATGCACGTTTGCTACTTACACGATAAAACAAAAATATATTTTGAACGCATAAGTACAAAATATGCTCTTGCCTAGTAATAAAAAAAGACGCTTTCTACACTCATAGCTCCATACTAGGATTTTCTCCTGTGTCGTGGGTG
>DWNE01000802.1:0-25486 GCA_018249875.1 Cecropterus toxeus | reverse complement strand
TGGCGGGTTAATCGGGGGGTGGATTTTGGTAATAACGAATATTTTATATGTATGTGAATCCTTATTCGACTAAACGAACTACGGAATTACCTTGCCGACGTATGAATAATTTTTCATTTACATCTTGATATATATACTTTGTTTGCTTTTTGATAAGCGACTGTCATTAAAAAATTATCACTGACGTTTGTGAAAAAGGATAATTAATATTTTAAATTTTTTGCTCGTTTATAAATATAAAAACAAATAAATGTCTTCATGAGCGAATGATGTCATATAATTTAATTCGAGAGCATTTTGAAGGGCTATGAACGTGGGCTGATTCACAAGCCCACATTCTGTTTGAAACTGTCAGTCGCAACAATAAACATTTATTTTACGTATGTACAGTTGGACTGTAAAGAGTTTTGTCATCGCGTTTAATTTCCAAGTGAAGTGCGGTGCTCGAGCGGAGCCCCCTCGAGTCCCGTTGCCGAGTGCTGCTGGTAGTGTTTGCGGCAAACAGACACGTGGGATGACTTAATACGACGTGCGAACGCCCAGCTGGACCTAGGGTTGCCAAATTTCAATGCAAAGGTAATATTTTGTACGTTATTTATGTTTTAGAACCAAAGTGGTGAGTGTTTGGTAGGTGGTAAATTCTTATAGTTCATGAAAGTGGTACTATCAAATCAGTCTTACTCTAATATCCAAAAGTCTAATGTAAGTCAAGACATTAACTCACAGAAGGGATTCCCTTCTGTGCTGCGTTAGTTACGTAGTTTTCGTACAAAAAATTACTTTTCCCATAAATATGAACTTACAAACAATCATTACGTAGTTGAAGAAGTTTTTGACACTTTTCTTGTTTACTTGAAATCTCTAATTTAATTTTTTATACCTTAATACTTGCAAGTCTGTGGTTATATGATTATAAAATAAACAAAAGCAAAACAATCATTCAGGTTATTGTGCTCGCTGGAACAGCCCTATGAAACCTTAAAGATAGGCGTCGAGGGTCCTACAAGTCTCTACCCGGTAATGAGTCGAGCGGGCCGAGATTGAGATCCACTGGACTGTTTTGTTTCACACTATACTATTTATAGGTGACTATGCTCTTAGTCATATATTCGTTTCTATTTAATTTTATCTTTGAAACGCATATCAATTGCCGTTTTATTAAGAGTAAAGAATGCATACATAAAAATGACAGTTTGTTTTAAATAGTATATTGATTTTATGAAATACAGAATATGATAATATATTAATTGAAGCGTTTTTAGTTAATTAAAAACAAGCGTTTTGTAGTAAGTACGTGTTTTTTTACTTAATCCTTAAAGTGTTAAAGGGCACCTATATACAACCTTTAAGCATGTACATTATACACATACAACATGTATATTAAATTTATGATATTACTAGTGGACTCGACAGACTTTGTAATTTAACACTTACATCATGCTCTAAATTAATTTCTCTCTCTCTAAATTAATTAATCTTTATTCAAAACAAAGATTATCGCACTAACGATTCAAAAAATGTAATTAAACGCAACGCAAACTAATTTTGTATTAAATTCAATCGATTTGATTTTGAAGGACGTCAGGCAGCGTCGTGACATATATCTCTATATCACATGATACATTAGAGCTTTTAGCCAATTGTTGTTGCAAAATCAACATTAAACAAAGCAATCAATAATTAAATTAATTGCATTGAACCGAGTTTTGAATTAAAAAGATTCTTGGATCCACTTGAAGACACACAAAAAAACATTAAAATCCGTCCAGCCGTATAGGAGAAGTTCAGTGACATAAACACGCATAAAATAATTATGTATGTAAAGATTGTATACATTATAAGTTCTTGTAAGTCTACATAAGCTAGATAATCGAATTTCACGCAATCTTCTCAAGTACGAAATTTAAGAGAAAATTACAGCGAACTTTTAATTATTATAGGCAATAACGCCATAACAAAGACAAGTTATTGCTATTACAGACATTTTACAACCAAACGGTAAATGAAGAAGATCTGTTTAATGATGCATCGATAATATAATTAATATTTTAACCACTAAGTTTATGGCGGGTGGGCCATATAATCTGATGATTACCTTCAAATTGTGAAGCAAACATGTAGGTTTATTAATACTGAAAAAATACGATATCTGTTTGTTGTGGGTGTCAAATAAATTATAAAATAAAATATCTAATCAGTATATTAAAAATTCAGAATATTTTTTTACAGTTTTTAAAATGAAATATTACCGAAACTATATAGTAATTCGCCAAATATTGTAAATTTTTAATTTATTAAAATTAAGTATCTCTGGGACTAAATGTTAACCGTCAGTATCTTATTTGATTTTAACATTAATATATTACACTAATAATGTTTTCAAATACATTTTACGCAAAACTGATTAACTTATACCCTATCACCGTGTAGTGGAACTGTTGCTTACACTACATTGCAATGGCCGAGCCGTTATTCAATTAACCAAACGCTTATGGAGGCGCGCGGCAGAACCTTCGTGTGGCGGGAACGCTAAACCAAATGGAAATAGCTTATTTCATCTCGCAGTAACTGCTTATAATAGTGCACATCTGTAAATCAATCTGCGTGGTAATCTCAATTCAAATAGTTTCAAATATTTATAGTCATAGTCGAAATGCCTGACGCTCTTTTTACATCTTTGGTGACAATTTTCTAATATATCTAGTGACCGTTGTTGTACGTGGAACGTTTGACCTAAAACAAAGTTGGGACTAAATTTGAAAGCGATGCACGTGGAACACCACATGGACAATGCCTGCTACGTAATTTGATTTAAAGTGTGATTTAGGTTGTGAGTTTGAAATTAGCAATCAAATACTACATTGTCGTATCGATGAAGAAAGATTTTTGATATCTTTCTTGAAATCTGTCTCAACGGAATTTAGAATTTAGTCTTATACTATGCTGTCTATTTTATTGTTTATAACAAAACAGCCTCTATCTTCGATACAAGACCATTTCTTCAAACATACATGGTGAAGACAGTTGTTCATGTTTTTAAGCGGGAAAGTTCTTGACAAACTCACTACAGTAAACGTAATGTCATAATAAAATACATTGTTTTATTGATTGGAAGTAAAACATCGAATTACATTGTAGTACATGAAAATTCCGAGAGCGATCGCCGGCCGATGAGGCCGCTAACGACATTTATTCCTGTTCTGAGCTCGTACAAGGAATCGGCTAAGGTTTTTCTACTACGGAGTAGTCGCTATCGCAACGTTCTCATCTCGTACGAATGGAGTGGTACTCGAGAAAGAAACGTTGGAAGTAATGGGTCATTTTAAACGGTCTTTATAAAACTTACAACATGGAATGTAATAAAATACGTATAAAAATAATGTGTCATATATAGATACGAAAAGAAGAGACCCCCTTATTTTCGTCTGGCAATAAAACTCGTGTATCTATTTAACAACTTTGTAACTATCTATGTAACTTATTCCTATATTACATTTTTGGAACAAAAACACTACGTTTACGTCTAGTCTACCAAAATGAACTTACACGTAAAATTGAACAAAATTCTTTTCGCAATTTTAATAAATTATCAAATCCTTAAACTATGAATATTTTATGTTATTATGACGTATTTTTTTATGTTCTTAAAAGAGTTAAATTTAGACTGTTTTCTGTATCATTAAGCAATTTGTCAGAAAAGGATTGATAAACAATTGATTACTTTACTAATCTTTTCCAACAATATGTTAATTCATGTAAATATAATAATTTATTGTCTTCTTCTTTTTTAATCTTTAAATAAATACCATTGGTAGTTTCGATTAAGATATTATGAGCATAAGCTTTTCTTCTGTGCCTGTATAAATTCCGCTCCATCAAAAAACTGAAATTAATTATTTATTTATTCGAAAAAAATATTTTACAGCAAACAAATATTTATACTTTCGATCATAAATTCCTTCCGAGTCGTAGCGATTATACCGCGAACTTTTTCACGTCGCAGGACGTTCGATCCGAGAAATGAGATCGTAAAGAGTAATGCGAGAGATAACAATATCCGGCAGCGAGTGGTCCGCGTTATGCGTTACCGAACTAGCAATGTTTATGACGCCGTTCGCGGTTACCATTTGAATACAATGTTTATTGGTATTTCCACCATAACCGCCATAAATAATTCATACGGCGATGTTCTCGCGCTCACACGCGTAAAAAGCAGATACATCTCGCGAACTCACCGGGAACCGAACCGATGTTTTATTAATAATACGCCGCCGCCGATACATGCGTCGCCATTAGAAATACATACAGATGGCTCTCTTAAATAATTTCCTGTAGAAGACATCTTGGCGATGACTCTACCTAGACTACATACCAGATCTTTCTGTTTGGGTAATTATATAAAAATGAAAATATATTATAATTTATGAACTTTATCGAACTTCATTAAAAGAGAAGGTATGCAAATGTATGTACCTATCGTCTGATCGACACTTAGTCCTTCGTTACATTTACTTGTTCAATTGCTTCGAACAATTAAAATGTAAGATAAACTAAATTCCCCAGAAACATTTCAAAGAGTAAAAGCTCACGTTGTTTGTGTTCGTATTACCCAACGTATTCAGAAATCGTAGTGCTACAACCGATCAAATATTCATTATATTTAAAACAGATTTTTATCAAAATCCACATGTTTATGTGAAGAAACAGTCGAGAGCAATTGTAATAGCAAATGCGCTCTTAACTATCACTGTGTTACTGTGTTCACCCTGTGATTCGCCTTGTATTATTGCAATCCATTGCTCGTATCGTTAACTCCCACAGATCTATCTTGTATGACACACCCGTAATGTATACTTCTTGTGAAGACGCGAATATGTTCTACCATGAACTTGGTTTCATAGTAGGATGGTCCATAATGCGCTGTTTGTAGGGAGCGCTTATCTGCACTATTACCCGCCTTTTATCATGCAACAAGCCATAGACAAACACGCCATTGTTCCGCCATAGACAAACCGAACTGTCTGCCTAATCGGCTATTCGCTTACAATCGAGGAGAATAGTTTTTTATTTGACAACGTTTTAAGTTATAGGTTCTAAGAGATTTCGTAGTATCTAATTTAAAATCTAGATACGTGGATTATTATTTATTCAAGTTTCTATAAACTTATCATGAGGTGTATCATAATATTCAACAATACAGAAACCAATGTATCCTTAATTTAAAATGAATAACTAAATACTTTGATTAAATTGAAATGTTAATAAATCAAATCCCTGTAGATCAGAGATATTAGTTGGACGTTAAATGTAGAGTTAACGTTTTGAAACACATCGATACTTTGGACAGATTTTAATTATTCGAACAAGTTTATTAATATTCATTAATATTCACATAGTAAAGTTTTCACGTGATGTTAATTAAGTTGTAAAATTCAACGAAACTGAGAAACATATTTTAGTAGCAGATAAATTCCAATCTCAGGTCCAATGCGAATTACGGAGTATTCATATTTGAGCGTTCTGTTTGATTCAAAAAGAAACCGTGTCCATCGTGAGCAAGATGAAGAATAACATATTAAAATTTATCAATTCCGCGATAAAATCATATATTGATCGTTCCGTTTGCGTGTTGGAAAGTGAGCTAAGTTTCACGAGTCTAAATATTAATCGTTTCTATTTACTGTTGTGCCGTGAAGATAAGAAATACAGCTCTCGTTCGAGAGTTATTACAAGTGCGGGCAGATGCACCGCTTCACGCTTCCTGCTTTGTTTTACTGTTAATCTCTCGAGCCCACGATCCTTTCTGCCTTTCTCGCAGTGACTCGGACAAATCGCTCCTCAGACACCTTTGTCCATAGAGCTCTAGTCCTTTATAATCTGTGACATATTTGGCGTTACAAATTGCGCTCGGTAATCCGCCATTCTTAACAGACGTTACATAAAGAAAAAATAAATTCGAGCGATGACAAATATGGCGTCTCGTGTCAAACAAATGCGCCCACGCATCTTTGAAGTGATGGTACGTTCAATGAAGATAATTGTTTTAATAGAAAGCTGGTAGGTAGTTAGAAGCGAAGGGGCTGAAAAAGCGGATGAGTGATGATGATGTGGATGGTTAAGGCGAACAACTCGTACGTCGTTGGTAGGTCTTGGAGTATTGGTAGACATTGGAGTCTAGAAAAGTCCATGGAAACAGGGGTATAATAGAAATAACGAAAAACGCTGTCTACGCTTGAAAATTAGTGTATAAATTAACAGGTAATAATAATTTTAACTTATTTGCTGTATGATAATTTGTATATTATCGTGACGTGCATTTAAATTTTTTGTAAACATCTTTGACAACTGGCGTGGTCATCATGTCGTCCTGTTACGCCGTGTGTTCCGGGTTCGAAATATGGCCAAACAGATATCTGAATGATGGTAAATTGTGTATTTATCTATCTTTATGTGTATCCATGGCATTCTTGACACAAAAAATAGCTTCTAGTATAGACAGCATTATTATTATTACCTTTCGCTTGTCTTGTCTTGTCAGAGTCGAGAAAGCTGATTCTAGTTAAACAGAAGAAACACAAACAAACGAGATAAATTAAACTTCCTATAAAATTATACATTTGAATAGTTGTTTTTATATTGAATTGACGGCAACTCATCTGTGAAGTTTAATTTAAAACGATTTGGAGCACAAAGAGTGTATGCAGCGGGCAGCGGATTAGAGCCGATTCAGCGATCAAACAGAGGAGCAGCTGATGAGCCCGTGATTAATGATCGTCTGCCACGAATTATAAACTAACGTTACACAGTGTTCTTATACGAAATCTATGAAAATAAATTAAAAAGAATAGTCTCTATGCTCTTTCAAACCGATTGCGGCGAACAGACTTTTCCGTAGGATTAAAATTAATAATTTTAACCACAAAAATGTTTAGGTTACGTTAGATACACAGATATAAGATTTTTTAACTACATATAAGGCCAAATATAACCTTTTAATGAACATAAAGAGTTACTAATTGTCTAAAGTAGTCTACATTTAGATAGTAGCTCATACGAGTTTATAGCTCATAACAAAACGCTTATAAAATAATTTCCAGTGGTCATGTGATTTCGGTACATCTGATGGTAAGTGTTCACTGCCATCCATGGATATCTAAAGTTTATGTAGAATAAGGATTTTGTCTTACGCGGGCAACAACCAACCAATACCGCCAAATTTAGGTTAATGAATCCTTTGTTGAATAATAATAACTCAAATGTTAAATATACAAACCTTGGAAATCTAATCCATTTCATTAATTAATACAAATTATATTTCTTTTGTCCTATTCTCATTTTTTCTCATTTAATTATCATATATCTGATGTTCTTTGTGTAAGTTTTATATAAATGGTTTAACCATTTTCATTACTTACGTAACTTAACTAGTAGGTACTATAGTTTTGTGATGATTTTGGTGTTTACAGTGATATATGTATCGACATGTCGATACATACGCATATCTTACGATTATCACGATTTTAAACAATCCATCGGATCTTTTCTTTAATAGCACTATCAGTGTTACTTTCTCTCTCGATTGCATGTAAACTTAATAGTGATATAACAAACTAATGGCTCCACTGTTTACACGCGGCATCACGGCGGTGGCCGGCATTCCGGCGATCATCGTGAGTGACCCAGTTGCCGTGAAACAATAAGCGTGACTGACCATCCGGAGTGACATGCACACTGATACACACGTTTGGGTATCCAATTTATTAATGGTTCTCAAAGTATTTGCCGGTCAATAAAGTAATTAATAGTAACAAAACCACGCAGTTAGTTGCAATTAATTATATCGTAGCGTTATTAATGAATTCGTTTCTAACTTTGATTGTCTAATGCAGTCGTGAAATACTACTTGGTTTACAGGCATGAAATTTTGATTTAGTGTAAGTTAGCTCCGTATGTAATGTATATAGTTGAGGTACCTGCACTAAAAAGTGTTTTTAAAAATTCTGAATAAGGTTAAATAAAGGAAGAAAGTGGGTAAGTTCTTGAAATGAATTTTATTAAATCTGTTAAAATTAAACATACATTTTCCTGTAATACACAATTTTCTTTTTGTGTTGTATGTGATTTCTGGCATGCAATGCAAGAAAATTTTTATAATATATCTGAATAGGTTTTAATTATGATCGTAAAAGGTATGTTCTTAGACACATGCATAATTTTAATAATTTGTAAGCTTTGAGTTAAAAAAAAACAGTTGACGGTTTCTGTCTGACTATGAAAAAATATCCAATAACTTTGATATTGTACTCGTGTGTAGTAGTCAAGATAGAGCATTTCCAATACTACAACGATCAAGCAGTCTTGAGAACCACTGTCCCGCACTGACGGCACGCATTAGTGCAGGGAAATATTTCTCCAAGTCAATGGAGCCGTTCACAAGTTAATTAAAATCACAAAGCATCGGCTTTTAGTTTCGAGATCTGTATCTTAAAAGCTTTGATTGCGGCCGGTTTTTTGTTTACATCGTGGATAGAGAAATAAAATAAGAACGTTGAGTGAACCAGACAATGCAGTTCCGGTACTGCTTTGCACCTTATAGCTCGTTTGTTGTGATCCTCTCGGATAAAACTCTTTCGTAACTCGATTTGACGTCCACTTTTTACGATACGATACTAGACAAAACAAGCGCTCGATACATTGTGATGCCGTGTACGTAATTGGATTTGGTGGTGTTGTACTTGTCACTACGTATATTTTAAATATAAACTGATCATTCTGCGCTCGTATTATTACCCGACTGCGTCAGGAAGAGGGTAAAGTTTTTCGAACGTATGTTTAAATGTACAAAAATATACTTATGTCTTTTTCTTTGGTAGGTACTCGCTAAAACCCAAACGGTTTGTAACATATCTTCAGAATCGTTTGAGTTTGTAAAGTGGCATAGGCAATATAATCTTAAAATTTTTAAGCAGTTTTTGTTTTAAGATTTTTAACAATGTTATTTGTTTTCATATTGTACTATATTATAGTAATGGTATACGTAATTGTTTTATTATCACATGGTTTGAGCTTCTAACATTGTGTTACAACTTCAATCGAATTAATTACAGGTGTCATTAAAAAAAATAAAAAATGGTTGTCCATCAAGCTTCTACTAACTTTGATCGCATGTAGTACATGGATTGTTTAAAAAAAGTTAAATTAAGTTTTCGTAAGAACAGTATTTTCGGAAAAAAATCTTGATCTTTATGAATCATCAAAATTGATTCAGATGATTCTAAAAAAGAACAGACATACCTATGGACTCAAAATTAAAAGACAGTTTTTATTAATACCGACAATAAGCAAATTACAAGAAATCGCAGACTGGAATATTGTTTATTTGCCTACAATAAATAATGACGGCAGAGCAGACTAGGCAGCGTATTAAAATTACTCATGGCGTCTGCAATATCGCCGGGTAGATACATCTTGTCACGGCTTCTATCGATTTACGTCAAGAGCAGTCTGCTTCACTGTTTGCAGGATTGATTCGTCGCTGGTAGTACAAGATGGAACAGTCACGATACGACAGCGGCCGATGGTTATAAATGGAGAGAGCGGTGGAGCGCGCGATGATTGATGCCCGCGCTCGAGACTGTCGATGCCTGGACGAAGTTTGGGATTCATTCTTTATTTTTGTGCGTTGGAATTGGAATACGAGGAAAATCATTCATGCAATTGATTTACACTCTAGTATCGAAATCGTTTTGTTTTTATGTTACGTATCGAACCCGATGTCTAAGATTCTGTTGTCCACCCTTCCGTTTGTCCTACCTACAAAGAGCTTTGTGGTTCAGTTATGTATATCGTTTCATCTCATTTTTACTTAAAATTTAGGTACATAACAGTTATTTTAAAATATTGTTATGATTGTAAACTAAAGCCAATATTCTTGTTACTTATTCGGTTATTACACCGAGTCTTTGTGCTCCCTGCACTTTGCTGGAGGTACACTGCGCAGTAATAATTACGATAGCTCCGTATAAGGATATTACTAGAGTAGGTACGGGAGTTACTGTTACCGTAAAGAACATCGACAACTCTTGTGCAGGTTAGATATGCACATAATTCACATTAAATTAATTAAATACAAAATAAATATGTTGGGAATACTTATAGAATTACATCATGTTGTTTGGATATTTGTTACTAAGGCTTAATAGATCAGGAAGCATTAGGAGCAAATTAGAGATATTATTAATAAATATTAGTAGGTTATTATTAGTGGAGTATTGGGCTACAACGCTCGAAGGACCGATAACCGATGGGGAAAAAATGTCCTCAAGTGGCGACCACGTTTAGACAAAAAGAGCACAGCAAGAGCAAAGTCGCCCCCGACCAGGTGGACCGATGACCTAAAGAAGACAGTGGGAACCGTTGGATTCAACAGGTACAGGATCGGTTAGAGTGGCGCCGTTTTATGGAGGGCTATGTCTAGCAATGGACCTCGAAAGGCTGATGAATCCGAGGGATTAGGGGTAACAATTACTTCTCTTTCAGATCACTTCAGAGCCACAGTACACCATGTAATTTAAACTTTTTTTATTGTAGAAGTAGCGCCAAGCAATGTAATCCATCTCATAGTAAGTGGTAAGCGCTACGCTATGTATAGTTAAGCCCAGATCCGATTAAAGACCTGGTTGAGGTCACATCTCATATAAGTATCTATCCTTTATCTTATCTTTCAAATCAAAACATAGCCTTAACACTGTTTTTATGAAATTCATATGTGGCGATCGTCTTTGGATTACGAGGGGTCTAACAGCTTTGGTATCGTAAATTTCTGTTTAATGATCTAGGATAATACTCCACAGAGGTTCACATAACCTTTCTGTACGATATACATGTGGAATTCTACTGCGGAAATAATAAAGCCGTCGCCCCACGCGCGGCGGGAAGCTATAAAGTACAACGTAACGCCGGCTTATTGAAACGTACGACCGCCGGGATTATGAGGCAACCTCATGCGAACTTTGTATTTACTGCGCTGATTTATGATAACTTATAACTTTTATTAGTTGTCCGCCTCACTTGTTATAGTTGCTAATAAAATGAAATTAACGTTTATAACTTAATCATTTGTGGTAGATTGCTGTTTAGAAAGTAAAATATCAAGCTAGTTATGGTCATTATTTACATAGAAAATAATACATAGATTTAAATTACGTAAATAAATCAAGATGTATTTTAGGTGACACAATATTTAATCGCTACTGTAACTTCTTTGAGTTCGAGTAAATGTAGCTTTTATTGGTTGACGTCTTGAATGAAAAAATAATTATTACTTAAATGGTAAAACAACATTATGAGAAAATTACTTAGTACTTTTTGGGGTCAAAATCAAGCACCTATAAAAGTAATTAAATGTTTAGTAATACTAAAATGTTTTAACATGCCTCTGCTAATTTTCTCGACTAGTCATTATAGTATAATTTACAAAATAGCACTTGTGAGCTAAACTGCCGCGATTTCTCCTAAATGTAGCGGTACCGTCGGGTCATACCACTCATAACCCGTAAAAGGCAGTGATGATGCAAATAATATGATGATAATGTATTTTGACCAAAAAGCTGACGGGTTTACGTCAGATGTTGGCAGACAAACAACGATTTAATTGCTTCACGAAGCACCTGCGGTCTAAACAGAGTGCAAGAGGCGAGAGGCCAGCCTGCAGACCGAACGTAATGCTGCGATCAATCAAAATCAAGTTTTTTGCGAATCAAAATCAGCTTTCTCCGCATTTACCGTCGTTAGAGTTAACAAATATAAATTATAGAGTGTAACGAATCGACATACATCAACTGATACACTACCAGGAAGAGGCTAATCTGCGGTTCCCAAATACATTAAATTGAATCTGTTATTAGATTGAAGCTTATTTACAATTTTTTTTAGTTATCTATTAGTCTCTCTATATACTGTGTTGGATCGTTGAATTGCGTTTAGTAGAACTTTCACATAAAGAAAATATTGTTTAAAGAGTGCATTGCGCTACTTTTAAACCAATTACATCGCGGTAAACAAAAACCAAACAAAAATACATATGGAAGTTGTAACTGATCTTAATTATTATATAAATTTAACCAAGTACACCAAAGTTTTTTAAAATGAAATATTTTACATAACTTAATTTCGCAATATTTGAGTACCGCTGGATTAACTGGAGCGGGTCCAGATTACAATATTCGTGTCTTGTTAGCGCGAACGCACCGATCGTGTAATTCCGCGGATTCCGCGACCACTGCCTGACTTTATACGTGTCCGATCACGCTTTTTATACAAGCGGCAAACGAGCACGGAGTTCATCCTATGCTGAGAAGCTATTGCTATGTGGATATGAACTTCTATTTCTAAGGCAAGAGTCACATCTGAAGCGATGCATCTATATAAACTAGACGAAATGATTCATAATCATACAGCACAAATACTTATTTATGACATTGTAATTAATGAGATTGTCAGTGGCAGAGCCGTTTGTGGCTTGATTTTAGAAGTACCAATGCTACACGTATTTCTGACTAATAACAGCACTTAGCAATTTACAACTCTAAATTAAAATGCAACAGAACGTCACATTGCCCACAAGAGAATTCCAAGGAAGAAGCAAGGTGGTTCTTGGATTCTGTTGATCGATGGACGGAACGCACGAACTCCGTTGTCAGTTTTCATATGTATGTCTGTTGAAAGTTATGAATGTAAAAGTATAAAGTATAATTAAGTAATGTGTAAGTAGTATGTATAAGTATAAAGTACTTAGTTGTGATTAGATAAAGTGATGATGAGAAAGCTGTATGCCGTGTGGTGTCGACTTGAATAACACCACTCCCACCGCCTGTGGATGTTGTAGGAGGCAACTAAGAGCCCGCCCACAGCAGCGTCTTTCTGTGTAATCTCAGCATCTACTGCAGCACCGTATGGCGTATGAGGTGACCCTTATATGCTATTCAGTGATCATAGGCAAAATTCCCCATTATGCGGAAGCCTATGTCTGCATATGATCTGAAGGATTGATGTATGTGAAAGCAACACTTGTACCTGAAAAATAAAAACAGTAGATTCGTGAACGATGTCACGTGACGCAACATTGTTCTGGCTTGAATCTGTATGGTACAATTATGAGCACGATAACTGCTCACTGCTCCGGATACGCCGATAATTAAATAGTGTTTAGTGCGGCGTGGGTAAGCGCGGCGAGAGCGGGCTGCTGCCGTGATTGGCAAGCGATAGCGATTAATGAATGCTTAATGGCCACGGAACCACTATATATAAAGTTCATTAGATAAAAAAATGTTCTAATTATTTTGTTTGCATTAAAATGTACTAGAAGCTGTCTACTTGATATTACATACTACCGTCTGTTACTTGTATCAAAACTTTTGTACCTAACTTCAAGTCGAAAAAAAAATTCCTCAAGTTTAAGTTCAAATATTTACATCATTTTACTTAACTAAAGCATAATAATAAATTTGCAGCGCCAAAAGAATATGTAATGAAATACTTAAAGGGCCGAAATCGAATAACAAAATATTTATAAATTATCTGCAAAAGAACACATTACCGAATCTTAGTTTCTATTGCTCTAAGTTACTTCGCTTCTCGCTCCGCTCGTGGCTTGCACCACAAGCAGCACACGATTACATGTCGTAACATCAGCTCAATCATAGCCGCATATTAAGCCGCACTTTCTCCGACCGCCTAATAACTGGTTGCCCCTGCACTTGTTGGCATTTGCTCTTTAATCCTCCGCCCGGGGATGTTCTGTGGATGTGCCCGCGAATTAACGCTGATTGTGGTTTCCGTGTTTCCAGGTAATGGCACCTATTCGTGTACTCGAAATTATTATTTAATAAAGAGTTTAGAGTTATTATAGGTTCGATTACGGGGTCATCACGTGTATTTTTGCCGTTTTATACGAATTTACACTTACTTAGAATTTAAGTATTTTTTTAAATATTGAAGTGGTAAACGAAAATGCAGTTCACCTGATTGTATGTGGCTCCTGTCGCCCATGGATATTTATAATCAACTCCAATTAAGATCAGAGGATGGCTAGAGATGCGTTGCTAACCCTGAGGAATAATTTAGGTCAGATAAGCATATCTCCCAAACCACTCTTCAAACCAGAATACAAGAGTGTTTAATACTGACTTTTACACACTATATCTAAGCACATCAGGCACGTGAACTCGTAGGTTCAGTTACAGAACTAACTCCACATTTAGAAAAATCTTAATGTATTGCGCTAAAGAAATTAAAATCTGTTTCGGATCCCAGTCTATAATTGTAGCGTACAAATAAAATATTCAAAGGCCATACTCTTTGATTAATTTACCCGCGTGGCGGAGCGGTCACCATACCGGTCTGACACGCAGTGGGTCCCGGATTCGATCCCCGACCAGACAAAAATATGAACGATAAATTAAGATTTCTGTTCTGTTTTTACCTAGCACACCTATTACTCGTAGTTTAATAGCGTTCAATGAACTTGTGTTTTAGTCATTTGTATGGCGAATATTCTTAGTACAGGTAGATAGTGTTTAGTATCGCACTACAGTGATCAATCAAATCATGTTTTTTGTTACCCCAGCTAAAGCGAAGTTAGACCTTGGAGCGGCTTATAAGCTTCCGGCAAGTAGGTGGAATTTTAACTAAAGTTGTTGACAGATTCCGGGTCTGTCTGTGTCATTTTCAGAATTTTATACATTCACTGGTCTATTGTAGTCCAGAACAGATCTTCAATATCTCCTGCTTGACGTAAGAGGCGACTAAAAGGAGGCGTTTGGGGTTGCGGGCTCGAACCGTCCGGCCAGCGTCTCCGAGAAGTACGACGCTGTGTGGCCGCATACTGTCTTACGCACCCGGTCTTGATGAGCGTTATTGCTCCTCCGCGCAACACTCCACAAGGTAACATGCTCAAAAAACTCTTGTAGTAGACCGGAGTTCTCTAAGTAGCTCGGACGGAGTTTTGGTTTGGTAAAAATTGCATATAATCCAGTGTCTCTCTCAAAGCCTTCAACGTAGTACCCATTAAGATTATGTCGTCAAAAAAATCTTGTTTTTCATTCGAATTCCACGTTAGAGCATAATACTTCTTTTTCTCTACTAAAAATACTACTTCTGCATATTTGTGACTATTTGTCATCCTTAAGATTTCTTATCTAGATATGATAATAGGAGATGGTGTGTTATCACATAGAGAATGATGGTTATAATACAAGGTACCTATTTTAGTGGTAATAAAACATTTAGATTTGGCTTGACGATTTCTGTTCTATTCGATAATGCTTACAAATTTTCTTTACGATAGGCGTCGGTTTATATTCAATTCCATCAACCCATTCTTTTATGGTCCACTATTGGACAGAGGGTCCCTCTTAAAGGGGGTATTTGCTAATGATCACCGCACTTGGCCTATGTCTTAGTGACATACAGTGGGTGTTTATGTTACACAGAAGGGAGCGTTGATCATCTCCTGTACTTAAGTCGCATCCTAGCTATGTTGCTATAGAAAACATACACCACGCGGTGGATATTGAATATTTCTCATCACGTGTTAAATCCTTTCAAACATTTTATGACTAAAGGTGTAGATACCCTAGGAACGCAGTTCCCCGGGTGCATATCAGGTGATAACTGACCACATCTGCAAGCGGCGGCGCGGCGTGTCGCTAACGAGTCGCGCGTGACGTCACGCGTCGCGCGACACGCGACACGCGACACGCCGGCGTGTCACGACAGCGGAAAAATGCGATCATTACACCGACTGATACACCTGTGTCGAGAGTAATCGACTGAGTGACCACGATTGAATACTAATATATTTATTATAATTCCAAGTCTCATACGGCTCTGCCCGTATGCTACCTAGAACAACCTTATACTAGAAACCTGTATTTTTCGAGTAAATAGCCTAATAAACAATAAAAAAAAACTGGTACTGCACAAATAAATATCAGCAATTATAAAGGAGACAGATTATTATCATTTATGATTTTTGGAATTTTTAAATGTCTATTACTAATTTTAAATAATAATTAAAAAGGTATCTAATAAAATCCTTAAAATAAAGTTCTTTTTTGTTGTCTACAGAATTGTAACAAAAAGTTGAAGAAACAAGAAGAGACGTGGACACTTTTTGCTCTAAATTATACAATTTTCGGTAAGACTTGACCTGTGCATCAGTGTGACCGTGGAAAACACGACAACGCCACAGGTGGTAATATAACACGTACCAACATTTGATTTGCGCCTTCTAACTAACTGACTGAACTGAACGGATGAGCTGTCAGTTCAATAAACTTTACCAACCATCAACAAATCGTGCAAAACGTCTAACGCTACCGTACAACAGAAGTACACGTATTAACCCAAAACCACCGAATAACGATGATTAGTGGAAACGAGTACCGTTCGCCTCGATGACACCGTGACGGCACCGTGACGACGTGTCGTCGATGATTAACCGAGTGTAATATAATTGTGTTTTGATGGAGTGTGTCGACGGCGGAGGTGAACGGACGCCGGCTAATTGTCGTAAGTGCGTATTTAGATTGTATCGAGCGTGCTTTCATTAGCGGTACTTCGCAACCGTGTCATTGCTTATTTTTAAACTTTTTTTAAGTTGTAAAGCTGTTTGTAGTTTGATTGCGATAGCTTGTACATCGTTGCTTGTACAGCTACATAGTTGTTATTGTAGCCGTATGACGCTGTTGTATCCTAGTTTAATTAACCACCACGTTTTGTTACTGGAAACAATGATTATACTGTACCAAAAATATTATTATAGTGCCAAAATGTAAGTATAAACTAGCTATGTTTGGAATTGCTGTAATTAATTACATATTCTTGGGCAGTGACGTAAAACTAAGTTTACTGACATAGAATTCTACTGTTCAGCAATTTGTAGATTATATTTACCTGTAGTAGGTTGGAATAATTTGCTATGCGCGTTGTTTACCAAAGTTTAAAGCTTCACAAATTTCAACGAAGTATATTTTAATTTAAAAGAGCCCGATAATCTTATCTGATGTGTCACTGTTGTAAGTGGAGTTTATAGTATCAATGAATAAATGGCATTAAGCTTCAAATGTAAAATAATGATCGGAGCGTGTTTAGCGCTCTGCAATATTAAACGTTGCTAAACCAGATTATAGCTGATGAATTTGAACCAATTTACGATTTTGCGCCGAAACGTGATACCTGCAATTGGAGTTCGGTTTACCAATTATCTGTATTAGAAAGGCTACAGGAAAATGAGCAATGTTATTGCGGACTTAGGGGTTATAATTGCTTAATTTACAGATAATGCAAGTCGGTAGCGAGCGGCCCGGTTCACACGATCGCTCGGATTGGAGCTGTTAATTAATTTTTCATTTAGCGCTACAGGTGTATCCATATAAGAATAAACTGTAAAATTAATTTGAACATAACGTAGTATGTATGTAATGTAGACATGTTTTATTTCTGAAAATATTGTTCACCTAATAAATACTAATCCATATGCCATTTATTTCCTAATACAATTGATCTTGTTATCAGATAACTAGACATTGTCTTTATGATAAATCAGGTTATGAAAACCAAGAAATAAGAAATTTTGGTTTCAATCGTAACGGATGTAATGCATACCTGTCATCCTCAGTAAACTTCGCGTTTATAATATTAACAAAATTTGCAACGAGTGTGGACAACATCACCCCTTGCAATCTTCAGATGGTAAATCTTTCAACCATTCTATTTTTTATAAGCAATGGCCTTTAAGATATAGCCTAATATTATCTTATAAAAGATATAAAACTGTTAAAGTAACTTGACGTACATTTAAATACTTTTGTAATTGCTTGTTTACATTGACTCGCTTTGTACACTCGCTCCATTCCGTGTGCACGCAGCTACTGTGGGTTAATCTTAATCAATCATCAAACTTGTGGACCAATCCATCAAGTGTTGAATGTGGTTATCTATCCGCGCTTTATCATGTCCATAATCTGTCCTTTCCATCAGCTACTTTAATTGTGTATAGTGATTTACCGATAAGCCTATTGTGTCTCTCGCCTGCATTGTTCGAGGCAATTAAGCGACGGCGTAATTGATACATAGTGAACAAATTGACCGATAAATCGATTAGAATCGGTCGGACAACTCCGGCCAATAGGATGCCTTCGATCCCTCCCTCGCGATTGGCCACCGCGGGCGTCGCACGCGTCACTTCACACAATGCGACTGAAATCTGAAACTCGCGCGACCATCTTGGATTCCGCATTCGATCCGGCTCGAAGGACCACTGGCCGGTGCAGTGAACGCACCCGCTGCGTTCGATTCTGCACGCCGCTATTGGTGGCGAGATTATTAAATGCATTCAAATTTCGACACGGAGTGAGAATCAGAATTGCTTGGCGTTATTATTTAGCTTGTAGCGAATAACCGACTCAAAGCTCTGTGTGCTCAGGATTCTACGTTACATTGCAATATAGGTGCAAACTTAATCTCTTCTTTAAAGTAGTAACTTCCTCCTTATATGTATGTAACTTTAACAAAGGAGATGGTTCTATGTTAGCACAAGCTTAGAATTCAGTGTGTAATTTATGTAAATCACGAACTGTGACAAAAAGTGACAAAAACTTTTACACAATAGTGTAGTGTTTTACGTATACTACTTTCATCGTGACCACGAAGCATTCTTCGAAATACCGGAAAAAAAGTTCAAAAACGGCATATCGCCAGTACTCGTTACATATCAAAACGTGTAAATTCAGCGATGATCATTGGCAACCCACTATTATCCAACTGGGACAACGGATTTTCTCTAAAATGAGGGAGTTTTAGGCCATAGTCTACATCATGGTAGACCTATACCATAGCAATCGGTAGTGTAAAGTAGCTATTCGTAAGTGAATACCCCAGAGTAGCGATGTTATCTCGTGTTTAATTGCACATCTTAATTTCGCGGCCATTGTTGCTCTGTAAGCCGACCCGCCGATTATGTTGTATTGGTGGTAGAGTCACCATAAAGAATATTAGCATTCAGGAAGTTGTACAGACATGTTAGTCCAAGGGTTTAACCTTTCCATTAACTCAATTTTCACGGACCACCCAGTATTTAGAAATAGTGTTGCGGAAGACAAAAATAACGCTAATAATAACGTTTTTTACACTCATAGTCCTCACACTAGGATTTTCTCCTGTGTCGTGGGTACCATGAACACACACAAAGACGGATACACAAACATCCAGACGCAGAACAGCAATCTAAATTCATCATTCAGATATCTGTCTTCCCCGGGATCGAGCCAGGAACCCACTGCGTGTTAGACCGGTGTGGTGAACGCTCGGGTCGTCAAAATTATAATTTATTATAAGGAGGGGCAGATTCATTATAAACTTCGGTTCCGCTCCTGTGGTCCATATGTATTACATGGAACGCTGGTCTATTCCATAGTTCAGTTACGCAGTAATGTTAAAACTAGACTCTATAATTAAATATATGCAGACACACGTTTACTAAAAGGTTTTTTTATTTTCATACCATTAAACCTGACCAATTGATACCCTCCGTTTTTCAAGACGATTAATAACAAAGTCAATTTTGATAGAGGTTTGGGAAGTTGTACAAAGTCTGAATGTATGGACACCCTAAGGATAATCGCTTAGGACTTGTAATTGGTCGGTAGTACTTTCCGGGTCGTGTTGTTCACCATTGTTGCCCACAGGATTGCAGTAATTGTGTTGTTCGGGGTATTTACTTACAGAACTAAGATGAAATGTAGAAATTAGTTAAAAAAAATCTTGGCATTTTTTCATTTAAACTATGTAAATAACCATTAGTTAATGCTGTTTCCATTAATTCCACATATATACAATATAATCCAAAAGAAAAATATATCTTTATCAGTGAATAAGACATACAATAAAATTAATTTGAATGTGTTTCCCGAGTAGTGACAGCGTCCCGGAAGAGTTTATATCTCGCAGGTATCTTAGATCAGGCCTCACATGACACTCGATAATTGAGTTGAAATATCGTCACCGATAAGCGACAAATTGGCTGCGGGCGGCGACGGCGCGATGCGATCGCGACCCGATGCCCGATGCCCGACGCCCGATACGTCGCGTGTCGCGCTGTCGCCGTAATTGAAACATATCGGCAACTTCGGCTACGGACTCGATAGATGCTTCACCTGTAAAATGTAGAAGTTACAAAGTCGGCCTGAGTAAGAATCGAAGCCTTATGTTAGTAAGAACCGTTGAAATTTATAATTCGGGCACTGTGAAAATCCTATTAGCATTACTATATGTAAGCGGTGTTAATTTTTTTAATTTTATAGAAGAACTGCATAGGTAGACGGTATGTTCGTTTCGTACTTCTATATTATTAAAATAAGTAACAAACAACACTCAGCTAGCTTGACCATAGATCCTGAGTACTAAGTTGGAACGCCTGGAGAAGTAGGTATGCCTTCGACATTATTACAAGGCAGACATAGGGGTCGGACTGGTGTTGTCGTAAATAAACCAGGAAATCCTGAGAATTACGCAAGTTGAAATACTTGCCACACGTTAATTTCTATCTTTATTCCCAGTCAGAACAAGAACAGTATAAAAACAGAATATTTAGAAATGACCTCTTAGCAACTGTGTACGGATGTATTTTTTAGAGTTCCGTAGCCAAATGCCAAAATCGGAATCCTTATAGATTCGTCATGTCTGTCTGTCCGTATGTCACAGCCATTTTACTCGTAAACTATTAAAACTACAGAGTTGAAACTTAGTAGGTAAGTGTATTCTTATAACCGCTTTTCGAATTGTGTACAAAAACAAAAAATATATTAAATTTGGTTTCCCATACATGGAACGGAAACTCTTTTTTTTCATTTTACCTACGAGTGTGGGGTGTCTATAGAAAGGTCTTAAATAGTGACATTGAGGTTTCTAGAATTTTTTTTTTTCTCAAATTCGAACGTTTGAGAGATAAGCCCTTTCAAAGCGGTAAAATGTGTGTACTCTAATTTTTAAACTTAAAGAGTGAAAAATCTGGATAAAACATATGTTGTAGATGTCAAAGAAAACTTTTAACGAAAATTTGTTTGAGTAAGATACAGTTGACAGTTTTTGAGATATAGCACTTTTTATAAAACCGCATAACATAATTGTAATTCATACAAACACTATGAAAAACAAACTTATGTTGGTAGTTGGACAATTGTTTGACTATACTTATTATTTTCACAACACAGCGATATATTACTCTTTAACATTTGTGAATGATAATACTACGGAACCTTCCGCCTGCGAGTCCGACTCGCACGTGGCCAGTTATTTATTTAAGAATAACAATCATAAAGCGATACATTAAAAGTACAACGTCATTGCACTAGCTGTTTCTATCATCAATTTTTTATGAATTTCTTATTCTTTTGCGATATAAATAGGTCATATAAATAGTCAGTTTAACCGGGGAAGTAGTTCTAGTATTTCGGTGGAAATTCATTTTCATATGAGCCGACCATCTTAGTCCTCAGGAGTAGGTATGCATCTATGAGTGATTCCAGATAGAACTTTTGTTCTTTATAATTTTACTTATACACTTTCTATCAGAGTGATGGCATGCTCGTTTGTTAATTTAATCTATATATATAAAACTCTTGCGTTACTGAGTGAGTGACTGACTGACAGACAACGCACAGCCGAAACTACTGATCGTAGAATGTTGAAATTTGGTATGAAGATTCCTTAGGGAGTTTAGACGAGCACTAAGAGAGGATTTTTGGAAATACCACCCCTAAGAGGGTTAAATAAGGGATGACTGTTTGTATGAAATTCCGTCAATTTTGATACAATTTTAATGAAACTCAGTATTTTGCATTATCATTTAATATAATGAAATACGTCTTTTATAGTTTTTGGAAAATCAACCCTTAAGAGGGTGAAATAGGGGTCAAACGAGTTTTTCGGAAGTCCGTCAATTTTTAAGCAAACTCTTTGAAACTTTGTATTTGGCTTGATAGTTTGATAAAATGAAATATTTATTCAACTTTTTTGGATAATCAACCCCTAACATGGTGAAATATGGGTTGCAAGTTTTTATGGAACTCCGCCAATTTTGATGCAAGCACTATGAAACTAAGCATATGCCTTTGTGGTTTGATATAATAATACACCTATTTCTCCGTTTTAGGAAAATCAACCCCTAAGGGTGAATTAGGGGTTGCAAGTTTGTGTGGAGGTTCTCCAATTTGAATGCAAAGAGAATGAAACTTAGTATTTAGTTTTTTGTTTTAATAAAATGGAACATTTATATCAACGTTTTTGGATAAACAATCCCTGCACGGGTTAAATAGGGGATGAAAGTTTGTATGAAGGTTCGCCAATTTTTATGCAAGTTGAACAAACCTTAGTATTTGGCTTTGTAGTTTGATATAATGAAACATTTATTACACCGTTTCTGGAAAATCAACCCTTACGATGTTATAATAGGGGTTGTAAGTTTTTTAAAATCTGCCAATTTCGTTGCAGCAGAATGAAGTTACCACCTTCTAAGAGAGGGCAAAATGAAAATGATAAAAAAAGGATATCAGGAATTTATTAAATTAAATTTTAAACATCCGGTGATTTTGAAGCAATCACTGTGAATTTGTTATTAGTTATTTATGTTGGAAGTTTGTTCTTAGAATCAGACATTTTATAAATTGTTTCATGTATGTGATTCTATCGTGATAGTATGTCGTCAACGGTCAACGCATTATTGTATCTCTGATGGGCTCTTCTCCTAAAATGAGATAGTTTTAGACGTTAGATAGTGCGAGTTTATAGACTTCATTTAAGGGCCATTTAAGTACGAATTGACATCTAATATTCAAATCATCTTAGAAAAATCAGAGGTCCGTGTCTGGGTTAGGGACCTTGAACCTTCTGATTGAGGGTGCGGGTTTCAATCTTTATGCTATCGCTGTTCGTGCTGTTTATCCTGATACGGATTTTCATGGGCGAGACAAGGACTAAGAAACGATTTGAAGGAACTTCACCCTGAATGAGTTTACAAGGATTTTCAAGGGTCTTAGTCGCAGACAAAATTTGCGGAGCGGGAGAAGAAAATAATAACTAATCTTTCTATCCGCAGTCGTAGACTAGGGCATTGAAGGGAAAAAAGGAAGGTAAGGATTTTTTCCTCCTCCTTTACGGTGGACTATGTTCTCCTCCAATTCCCATAATCAAAAGCGTTGAGTATAGTCAGAGTACTCACCGTCGTGTTTTAACAGGTCTGGAGGACGCGCGAGTGTTGTTGCGTGCTTATCTCTAAGTATAGAATTCACACAGGAACTCCAATTTTATCTCAGAGGAGGGGACCTCAGAATGGACCCAAAGCCAGCCAGGCTCCGATAGAATGCAAGAGCGTGCCCCGTCCTGCGACTAATAACAAAACCTCATTAGAAGAGGCCTATGACCAGCAGTAGATAACAAAAGGATAGATGGATTATATAGTTTGCGCCAACGAAGTCGCGGGCAACAGCTAGTACTAATATAAAATTATTTATCATAACTGAACTTTCTGTAAGTAATTTTGAAAAACCCTGATCTACTTACTTTACTTCTTTAACAAATTTAACTTTACCGAAATACAAATTAAATAATAATAATAATAATTCTAACTACAATTACGAATACGAATATAGTGATACCCCGACTTACGCTACCCCGACTTATGCTACCCCGACTTACGCGATCCCGGAGTTACGCGATTTTCAATTTACAAATTTTAGAAAGTATATACTCGACCGGAAAGCTTATTTACTCTTTAAATAATAATATTAGCATGTTGAGAGGGGATTTTTCGGCAGCCAAACATATTTTGAGTCGCCAAACTACTTTGTTACATTTTATGATGACTTACTTTCGCCCCATCTCAGTGAGCAAAGAAAAAAAAGTAAGAAAAAAATGTAGTTTTCTTAAACTACGTATTTTACTTTTTTTGTTTAACTTGCAATGTTTGTAAGTATATAAATGTCTAGGTCAAATCTTACAAGCTGAATATAATCCACTTTTTAGAGTCCGTTTGAGCTAAAATTTTGAATACATCTTTAGTTCTGATGACATTGCACTTATAAATAATGAATGTATGTAGTTTTTAATCACAAAAATGCCGCCATAGCAAACTGGCGGATTTGTAGAATACAAGTTTGTCTTGAGAATAAGTCTGTAAATCACAGACCCAGATCTGTAAAAAACATGCCACAAGCTTTCATATGATATGAAATGGAACAATGAAACAAAATGATGGGTTTGACTATTACAAAGTTTATTTGTTTTTTGAACTATTTTTTTTGAAATAAAACAAGCTTTTATTAAATAAAAAAAAAAATACATAAATTTATTCTCTACCTTTTATTGCCTATGTACTTAACTGTACTTCTAAAAGGTATATTACATTTTTAATGCGTATGTATTATTATTATAATATTTCTTTTTCATCTTAAAGATGGTTTGTGCCAAAAAAATAAGAAAAAAAATTGATCTTCGTTTTGAATATAGCCAATGTATTTTATTTAAGTGAAGTCGTAGTAATGACCGCCTTTAATAGCAGTACTCAAAAACTCTCAGCCCAATCTTTTAGACCCAAGGATGAGATGAGGACGGTAAATCCGTATGTAATTAGCGCTTGACATATTCCAGTACTGGTCACTTAGTCATAAACGCCCACTGATAAAGCAGTTCCAGTTAAAGTGTGTGCGTTAGATGTGGTCAAAAGGCTATTATTAAAGATTATAAGAGGAAATAACAATGCGTTGTTAACACGTACCCAACATGTTATTTATTATTTGTGACAATTTATTCGTAAGTAACCGAACCACGCTGTTTTACCTGCGTTTAAAATATTAGCTAGTACTAGTATGGACCAGTCTTGCGTGACTGACTAACACACAGACACACATCATCTTATTTTTAACGCACTTCCGAAAAAGGAGGAGGTTCTCAATTCGTTTATTTTATGTTTGATACATCGATGGTTGTGGTAATTTTTTTATTTGAAAGCTGTTGCTTCCCGTTTGGTCCCATTTTAATCTGGTTCAGTTCTGACAAGGGCCATATAATTGTAGTACTTGTATTCTTCTTGTAATGTAACAAATAAATAGGTTGTATTGTAGGTTAATTCGGGACAATGCACTAAGTACTGTGTATATAAGAAACCAACATATATTTAATTATTATTTTTTTGTTTTTGCTGACATTGAAGTCGGTTTTTATTTTTTGTTAAAAGTTCTTTTTATATATTAGTACAGCTAGAAAATATGTATGTATAATGGATATTAAATTACTACGAACTTACTGTAGCACAGGGGTTCCCAATTTATTACAGCCGCCGGCGCATTTACAGATTTAGTATTTTGTCACGGCGCCATATCCTATCCAGCTACTCGATGTAAGTTGATACAGTTAACAGAAATAGGTACCT